>JABUQX010127721.1:5000-17422 GCA_015478945.1 Trachelipus rathkii | reverse complement strand
CTTACCCATCCTTATGTACTATAAGGATGGCTAATAAACTCTAATTGTATAAGTATCTAAAATTATATAAACTATTATGTATAAATATATTAATAATTAAAAACGAAAAAGCACACTCTATTACCTATATTCCCTGTCTATGTTTTTTTGTTTTTTTTGCTTATTTGCAAGGCTAAATAAAGAGTTAAAAGGTCTTATAAAATTAAAGGTAAATATCAAATACTTCCCTCTCATATTTTATGCTACTGGCACATTTTTATTCTTGTTAGTATATTCTGCTTCGTTTTTTCATTGTTTGCTGTGCCAATGTTGGAGTTTGAACCTCCGCTTCGTAAAGAAATTCTACACCGCCTTTAGCACTCCTTTGGCCTGACGTTTGTTTTGCATGTACTCGCAGAGAGATTACTTTTAAGAATAGAGGAAGATGTTTGAAAAGAACGTATAGTCGTCCTTGCCAACCTTTATTTTAATGTTTGTGTGCATTCTAAAAAATTATTTAGATACACTTATTTTCCATGGCATTTGCTCTGTCCTAGCCCCAAAAATTTATACACATAATTTTTCCCTTGGAAGTTGCATCCTTATTTACATACCCAACCCAACACCCACACCTTAAAATATATATCATCTGTATATATATATATATATATATAATAATATAAATATATACTTATATATATATATATATATAATATATATATATATATATATATATATATAGATATAATATATATATATATATATATACTTATATATATTATATATAATATATATATAAATATATATAATATAATATATATATAATATATTATATATATATATAATAATATATATATATAATAATATAATATAATATAGTATATATATATATATATATAATATTATAGATATATAATATATATTATAAATATATAATATATATTATATAATATATATATATATATTATATATAATTAGTATATGATATAATAATATATATTATATATATATATATATATATATATATATATATAGATATTACGGTATATAATATATATATATATATATATATATATATATATATATATATATTCATATATATTAATATATATATATATATATATATCGGTATATATATATATATATATATATATATATATAATATATATATATATATATATATAGTATATATATATATATATATATTATATATATATATTATATATATATAGTATAAGTATATGTACAGGGCCATATACGGTTATTATATATATATATATTATATATATATTATATATAAATTAAATATATAATATATATATATAAAAATATATACTAAATATAATAATATATATATATATTAATATATATATATTACTATATATATATATACTATATACTATATATATATTATTATATATTATATATATATATATATATATTTTTTTAACTATATTTCATCGGGTAAAGTTGAAATAAATTAAAAAGGTGCTTAAAAATTAAGAAAAGTGAAGGAAAGTTAGCATTAATTTTCTTAAGGGGAGCTTCCTTTTAACTTTAGTGAGTTGAATCTTATTTATGTTTAGAAAAAGTATATTTTTACTGTAACCATGCAATTACCCATAATTATTTAACTAAAAAGAAAATATTTCAATAAATTAATTTTTAAATTCATTAAGTTACATATACATTGCATATAGTTGCGCTTACCTAATGTTTAGATTTAGAATTATTTACAAAGTTAAAAACTTCTTTTATTTTTCTTCTTAATAATACGCTCTAAAATCAATTTTAGCCGTCTTAACATAGAAAAAATAAAGCTTTCATTTGTTGAGCGAGGAAGTAAACTGTTCTAAAATCTTAATAGAAAGTTCTTAATAATTGCCTGTCAAATTGGTTGAAAGCGAGTAACTACAAGAGGCTGGGAACCCTCCCTAGTCATTTTAGCTTTCTTCCAAGAAAGGGCAGTGAAAGGGGAGTTTCACAAAGGAAAAAACATAAAAACAGTACACAAGAAACGATCCAGATTCTAAATTCCACTGTGGAATAAGACACTAATTCTTTAAAATTGCTTGTTTGAATGTTAGAGGGGTAAATGCTTTACTTGGGTCAATATGGTTCAGTAAAAATTTAAATTTTTTTTAACTTCAAAATACCTCAAATGATACTAGAACTATTCGTCTCCAAATCTTTGAAACTCCTCTCAACTCTCATTTCCTAGACCATTTGGAATCTCATTCCCTCCTTTCTGATCACCAGTATGGCTTTCAATGTTCAAGGCCAACTGGTGACATTCTTTCCTATCTCACTATTTATGGTCTTCTTGCCCTTAGAACCACAGTAAAGCATGTCTGTGGGTGGCGCCTGGACATATAGAAGCCTTTGACTTGGTATGGCATGCATCACTTGCTCGCTCCAAGCTTCCTTCTTTGTTTCCTTCTCTTTGGCTCACTTATTGTCTAGTTTTCTCTTAGATCATTCTATACAGGCACTTGGTGATGGAAAGACTTCTTTTTCCTTTCCTGTTAACTGTGGTGTTCTGCGAGAATGTTTGATCTCCAACTTTTTTCTTACTTTTCATTAACAATCTTCTCAGCTGTTCATTTAGCTCATGTCATCTCTTATCACAAATGACTCAACTCTTATCTTCTTACATTCATTTCAAATTGCTCCCTCTCTTCGCTTCGCAACTTCCTTTCTGGTACCATCTTGCTGATTCTGGATGAGATTTCCTGTTGGTCACCTCAACCTTGTGAAATTCAATACTCTAAAAACCCAACTTCTTCACATCTCCTTCTCAAAAACACCTAACTTTCCTATTTTTTTAGAGTATATCCTGTGATTTTCATAAAAATCAGGCTGGACCACCACTCTGCTACTATTTCAAAGTTATTAAACATTGTGGTTAGCATATAATAGGTACTGTTTAACTACGATATGAAGGGGATGGCTCGATCTGTGACCAAGGAAAAAATATTTAGTACTGTGAGTATAAGCAGTAATTTGAAAAGTAGCAATCAGTATTGGAAGCAAGGAATAAAGCTTAAGATGCTGGGGCATAATAAATCGAATGTTGTTTACAAGAAGCAAAGAAGTAATAAGAAAACTATATAATAAGAAAACTACAGGCAAATTTAGATAATTTGACACAGTCTGGCCCCTTATTTAAGAAAGACTTAGATATCTAGAAAGAGTGCAACATAAGAGCAACAAGGATGATTTCTGGCTTTGAGGTAAGAGCTATGAGAGGCTGAACGAGTTTAGGGACTACTGTTTCTTAGAAAGGCAAATTCTCAAAGGGACATGATACCAAGTCTACAAAGATTTTTAGTTTACATCTATGATAATACGGAACCAAATAAGTTATAATCTTTCATAGATAGAGCACACGGGAACCCGGGCATAAGAAAATTAAGAAGAAAGCTGCCATCTTGATATCAAAAAGCATTCTTTCAGCACTTTAGAGTCATGTTAAATTTTGAATTGGTTTGCCACAGGAGGTTGTGAGTGTAACCGATTGCAACATTTAACAGAAAAGGTTGGATGGGTGGGTCATGCAAATCAGATATATTTAGACAAAAGCCAGAATCTGCTGTTTTAGTTACAGTTTTTATTATGTTTATTTACTGCATGTGTGACCAGTAACTTAATTGTTAAGGTATGGGATGGTTTGGGTATCATATATAATTTTTTTTTTTTGACAAACGAGCAAGCTCCTCAGTTATGTTATTTAGCGAATTTGACACAGCTTAGGTCGCTTGTGCATTTGCATGAGAGCATGTTTTTTTCAAGTGGGGTGACCTGAGACAGTCTGATAGTCCATGTGACCCTGTCGATTGTTCATTTGATAGGCTTTTTTTTTCTTCTTTTAGTTGTAGACGTTTGTGTAACTAGTAAGTTATTGACAACCTAGGGATGCTTGTGGAATTTGCGATGCAGCATGTTTTAACTTTGTGTGTATTTACTATTGTAGTTGTTGACAAGCCATAGGGTCTGCTTTTGGATTGCAATGAAACAATGTTGTTTGTGGATTGGTGCTATTGCTGCTGGGACAGTTCTCATAGGCCATTGTGGCTTTCTTACGTCTTTCATTTCTAATGTTCCGAAGTAATCTGGTTAAAACCAATTATCATAATTTCCCCAGAATAAATCATTGCAATAATGTTGGTTTAAAAAAGATGTAATAGTATGTGCAGAGGGGCTTCACCCGATTTTTATAAAAATCCAGATATACTCTAAAAAAAAATAATGAGAATAAAAAAAACCAAACATGGCGTTCCTCTTTAGAAAAAAAAAAGTTACTAGGCCTCTCCAAAGTAGTTAAAAATTGTATAGGATTTTCTTATAAAAAAAAATAAAAATTTTAAATTCAAAGATAGACGCTACTCTTAAAAAAAAAATAATAAAGAACATTATAAAAAACCAAAAAGATTAAGTCTTTAGAAAAACAGTACAGCCTCTCAAAAGTTTGAAAATTTTCCAATTATCTTCTTATAAAAAAAATATTAGTGGCCTTGTGCTCATTTAGGCTCATCTAGTTCAATATAGAATTGTTAATTATACATAGATTTTCCTGTGTATATCTAAAAACCAAAACATATCATACGATAGAGTGCCTGAAATTGAGACCCAAAACCTGATGGTCAAAATAAAAGTCTGGGTTTATACTTGAAGGCTTTCTTTTTTTCCTAAGAGACTGCCACGTTTGTTTTTTTTATTCATTCATTATTTTTTTTAGAGTATTATCCTGTGATTTTATAAAAAACGGGTAACCACCTCTACGCACTATTACCCAAAATATAAACTATAAACTTTATAAAGGCTATTCCCCTTTCAACACCTTATAACTCACAAATTTGGATGTTTATGGATGGCCGTTATACTATGAATAAAATAATGAATAATAATAAATAGAATTAAATACATTTACTCTAGGAGTTTCTGGGCTCTGGGGGTGACTGCCCTCATCTGAGAGCCTCTCTGCCTGTCAGCCTTTTGTTATTAAGAACCAGTCTATAAAAAATTTCCAGCTTCCTCTCAAAAAACCCTTTCGGATACAAGCCTTCTCGGCTAACCGTCACACACTGAATATTAACAACTTAAAATGTAAATTTATTCTACATTATATTTATAATAAGCAAAATGCATATATATACCATACCACTCACAATTCTAAAATGTAATTAAACAACAGCTGACTGGCTTCACTTAATTTTCCTATAATTTTCAAATCTTCCTTTTTCCCCTTGAAATATTTTATAAAACATCTATTTTCTAACCTAATGTCCGGAGAATTCTGTATTTATTAAATTGTCATACTAGACAGCTTTTTGAGCCAGGTGGTCCATGAATACAAGACACGATGTACTGTTAGACTTAATATTAACTTATTGATGAAAGTATGGTGGACTGAGTTTAGAGTTGAGCAGAATTATACTTAGTGACCAAATATGTCATTAGATTTTAATATGAATGTGATATATGCCCAAATTTGCAAGGTTAATAGGAAAAAAGACCTTAGATTTCTATGGTAATTTTTACCAAATAAAATATGGCTTAGTACAATGACTGGAATAAAGAGTTAAATACCCAAACTGTTTTAATCATGTGGAAAGCATTTAAACAAATTATTAAGAATATTCAGCAGTATAGTGTAAGATAAACCCATTAGGGGTTGGCGAAGAGGAAAACCTTCTTGGTGGATAGAGAGATAAGAGAGAAATTCAACGAAACATTAATTGTTTTAAAAATATTCAAGGGGTATAATGGGAGAAATTTAAAAAATTCATAGGAAAAATAGAAATGAACTTAAGCAGTCAATAATAGGTTTGCCAAAGAGAGAAGCAGAAATTAATCTAGAAAGGAGCCGTATTAAGGACCCTGAAAGTTTTTTTTAGCTTTATTAATTTAAAAGTACGAATAGGACAATTAGTCCAATTAAAATTGATAAAATTTATTTGAGTTCAGATAAGAGTCGAGTCAACATTTGTCAATGCTCATTTTTTTCAATGCTTACTTGAGGAAAGATTAATATAGTTTGGAGACACATACTCTTATGCATGTAAACAAAATAGATTACACAGTAATTAGAATTGAGAAAAAGATATTAAACTCTTTACTTAGACCATATTGACCAAGTAAGCTATGCAGTCCTGATTCTTATATATGATTAAATTCTGAAGGAGGATAAGGTACCAGCATTGCACAAAGGCACTGTTTTGATTTTTAAGCGATCTATCAAATTTGTGTGAAGTACAAAAACTCAAGAAGCCAGCATACGTATATTCGCCCATTTATGGAAAGGTAAGTAAGGAAATTTGCGAATATTATAGGCCAGTTAAGCTTAACATCTCTGGTTGTAAAAATTTTGGAAAAGATACTGAAAGGTCATATATAGGAGATACCGTAGATAAAAAGTAGATAAATTTCAGCTGATTTAGAAAGGTTGGTTATGTCAGACAAACCTTTTAAAATTATGAATACGATTTACGAACTGCATTGACATAGAGATCCAGTTGATAATTAATATTTAAACTTATAGCAAAGCTTTTGATAAGTTCCCCACATAACTGATGAAGAATTCATTTGCAAATGTGTATAGTGGAGTGTGACATGTGGATTAAAAAGTGTGTGTGGAATAAAATACTGTCTGTATAACTAATGGCAAAAGCCATTCATGGGGAAATTGTGAAGTGGTGTCCCAAGGGATTTCATGATATTCAATAATTGTTCCTCATATATAATAAATGATTTAGACCAGAAATTGGCTACCTCAGTAAGGTGAAGTTGCACATATACCCAAAGTAGCTACCTCAGTTAGAATAATGAAAGATGTCTAAAGGTTCAAAATTGATCTGATTAAACTCTGGGGGCAGATAGGTGCATGAATTTTTAATAGGTTAAAAAGTGTAAGGTTCTCACTAGTCACTTCAAATAAGAGTTATTTAACAAATGATATTGATGGTTGATGCTCTGTGTTGTGACCAAGAAAAGGATATGTTTAATAAAGCGAAGTAATTTTGGAAATGGCAATTATGTTAGAAGCAAAGAATAAAAAAGCTATAAGATCTGGCATAATATAATCGCAATGTGTTACAAAGCAATAAAGTTAGAAGTCAAAAACGTATTAATACTACCGTTTATGTTAGCCATATTAGAGTATTGTGCACAAGTTTGGGCCCTTATTTAAAGAAAGATTTAAATATGTAGAGAGAGTGCAACAAGAGCAACATAAATGATTCTGCGGTTTAGGTAATGCTATGAGGATGCTGAAGGGAGTGTAGAATGTTTCTGTAGAAAGCGGACTTTCTCATGAGACATTAGGACATTGGAATATAGAGTACAGTAAAAAAGCCACATGGCCATATCGAGACTGCCCAGTAACCACTACCCAAGACATGCTCATGCAAATCCACCAAACATCCTAGGGCTGTCAATTTCCTGTAACTAAAATCCACCAAATTTGGCTTATATAAAACTAATATATAATAAATATGCATATGCATAAACCATCCACATGCATTCATAACTAAGTTAGGTCACAACATGCCACAACAATAACTGCCTATAAACTAACAAACCCGCCATTTGCTTCTGTCAATATATTATATGATACCCAACCCATCCATAAAACGAATCTAACCGTTTCATTAAATAGTGCAAATTGATCAACACCAACAAACCTCCTTCTGGCAGACTATTTCCAAAAAAGTTTTAAACAACCCATTAATGAATGCATGCCTCTCCTATATCAAGATGCATGCTTTCTCTATAATTTTCTTATTTATGCCCCCTGGTCACTTGTCCATGTTCTACTATGAAAAATATATTGGTTTATGTATCAATAGATGTAAATAATTTTGTAACTTGTATCATGTTCCATCTGAGAAATCGCCTTTCTATGGAAAACATTCCGAACTCCTTCAGCCTCTCCTCATAGCTTTACCCTCAAACCCAGAAATCAATCCTTGTTGCTCTATGTTGGCACTCTCTCCAACATATTCTAAGTCTTTTTTTAAATAAGGGCCCAAACTTGTCACAATACTTCATTGACTGGGCCAACATACTTTATACATTTACTTATTACTCTCCTTCTCTTGTAAACAACATGCGATTTATTATGCCCAGCATCTATTAGCTTTATTTCTAGCTTAAACACTGATTAGCGACTTTCAAATTACTGCTTATAACTCCACTAAATCTTTTTCTTGTCACGACCAAAGCCACTTCCCCACTTCATATGTATTAAACTTTTATGATAACCTAGCGTGAACGAACCTTTACAGTTTTACTATTTAAAATTCATATATGCCACTTATCTGCCCCCAAAGTTTTATCAAGATCATTTGAATTCTTATGCATCCCTTCACTATCCTAACTAGGTGCCACTTTAGTCATCATCTCAAACTAGAAACCTTGCATTAAGTCCCTGTCTAAATCATCTTATATGATATCAGAAATAGTGACCCCAGCAGTACCCTGTGGGACACCACTCTTCACTATTCCCATGATGCCTTATTTCCATTAGTTAGCTGTACACACTGTTTTCTATTCGCAACCACTCTTTAATCCAACCATTACCACTCCACCTATACCACATTGCAATAACATTTTCATCAGCCTTATGTGGTGAGGAACCTTATCAAAAGATTTACTAAAGTCTAAATATACATTATCAACTGGATCTCCTCTGTCAATGCATCAGTAATGTATTCCATTAAAATCTAAAAGTTGTCTGGACATAACTCTACCCATTTCTGAAAAACCATCTGAGTCAACAATACCTTGTCTATCTTCTAAAAATTTCTCTATATGACTTTCATAAAACTTTTCGATCAGAGGGGACATGATACAATCTACAAAATATTTACACATCATTGATCTATATATATATATAATATAATATATATATATATATATATATATATATATATATATTATAATATATATATATATATATATATAGATATATATACCGTTCAAAAATGGGGGAAAACGAGTTCAAAAATCGCCCGTCTTTGTTTTTTTATATGGAATCATGAAAATCGGAATTTAAGTTACATCTTATACCTTTTAATATTGTCTCAAATTCAGAAGGTTTTTTTTTTTTTTTTTTCCCTTAATTTTTTTCAAATCTAAAATTTGAAAATGTCTAAAAAAAGATTTTTTAAATTTTTTTAAAAAAAATGTTTATTTTGCAAAACCATTTTTTATTCGGCGAAGAACTGGTCATCTGGCGTCGGAAAAGCGTCATAAATATTATTCTTTTGGCCTTGGCAAAACTAATTATAAATGTATAATTTAAATTATGAGCAGGCTAATCATATGATAGAATTAAAAGGGATTGAAAAACACAAAGCCAACTTTATATTTTATTCAACATTTCTGCAGAAGAGGAATGATTGAAAGAAGAAAATTTTAAATTTTTTTTTTCACTTTTTTTATTTCTAACTTTGCAATTGAAAATAATGATTGAAGCTAATAATTTTTAATGCATTTTTCATAATAATAATATTTCACTTTTTACAAAAATGCACTTTATATATTACGAGTAGGCCTATGTACGACATTTCAAGAAAAATCTTGAGCAAATAAACTTCAGAAGAGTAATAAATAAAAGTATTACAAAATTTTAATTATTACTGTTTATAATAATAATATATTATAATATTATATTATATTATTATTATATTATATTTATTAGTATTTATAATAATAATAATAATAAAATTAATAATAATAATAATAATATAATAATAATATATAATAATATTATATGATACTACAGATTGACGTAATTAAATAGTATACTATGGTAAAAATTTTTTTTTTTGTCAACTTACGTGAAATCTCGCGTAAAAATGAAAGAAGCTTATAAAAATGCTTATAATAATAATAATAATAACTGGAAATGGGGAATTTTACATGGGTAATAAAAGTGCTAAGAAAAATAATAATTACTAATAGTAAAAATAATTAATATATAATAAGAATAATAATGCTTTCCTTTTTCATAAAAAATAATAAATATTATATATATTATATTATTATTATTATTATTATTATTATCTATATTTATTATTATTATTATTATTATTATAATAATAATAATTAAATATATATAATAAAATTAATAATAATAATAATAATAATAATAAGTAATATTTATATTATATTATTATTATTATTATTATATATTTATTATTATTATTTATTATTCTATTATTTTATATATATTATAATAATAATAATAATAATATAATTAATATAATAATAATAATAATATAATAAAAAAGAAAAGATAGTATAGAAAACATTAACAAATGTGGTTTCGTGTACCATTGAGATTAAATTCGAACAAGACGATATTATAAAACTAAAAAAAGATAATGGAACATTATCGTACAATATTCATTATACTGACCGTTTTTTCCCGATGCCCGACCGTTTTCCCCCGAAATTGAAAAACTAATAAACTTAAAATAACGCTAATTATTTTTAAAATTTTTTACATGGAAAAATGTTAAAAAAATAGATTTCCCAATATGCATCTAACTCAAAATTCTGATATCCTAATTCTACGATTCACGAGGCTTAGAATTTTTTTGCAAACAAAAAAAAAAAAAAAAATTTCCAACTTTGGAAATTTTTTTGACTAGTAGGTGTAAGTTATTTACCTAAATTTTATATATTATGGTTAAAATATTAATCTATGTGCTGCTATGGGAAGATTTCGCATTTGAAAAATTTTTATTTAAAAAAATATTATATAATTTTTTTTACTGCTCTTCGTAAACCCTCCGTGACCGTGTTTTCCCCCATTTTATGGTATTATAAATACTATATAGTATATATATATTATACATATATTATATTATATATAATATATATAGTATATAATATAATAATATAATATATAATTATATATGAACTGTGTATATAGTATATACGTATAATTATATATATATATATTATATATATATAATATATAATATATATATATAATATAATATATATATATATAATATATATATAATAATATATATATATATATATAACCGTATATATATATATATATATAAATAATAACTATATATATATATATAGTATAAATAATAAATAATATACTTAATATATATATATATATTATATATATATATATATCTTTTACAGAATCATAAATTCATAGTAGAGCACAGATGGGAGACCAGGGACATAAATAAATTAAGAAAAAGCATGCATCTGATATAAGGAAGCATTCATTCATAAATGGTTTGCTTAAATTTTGAAGTGGTTGCCACAGGGAGTTATTAGTCTGTGACTAGAATGAATGCAACATTAAGAAAGATTGGATAGGTATATGGCTGGTTTGGGTATCATATAGTCTTTGACTAAGCCAAAATGGCGGATTTAGTCACATGTTTTCAAGGTTACCTCCCATGTATACTATTAAAGCTATTAAAGGTTTAGTGTGGTTGTGTATATCCTAAATGGAAAAATCATCATGGAAATAGTGAAGAGTGCTTTCCCACAGGCTTCAGTGCTGGGGCCACTATTGTTCCTCATATATATAAAATGATTTAGACCAGGGATAAAAATGCAAGGTTTTCTAAGTTTGCATATGGATACATAAAGTGGCCACCTCAGTTAGGAATATTGAAGGATGCATAAAAAAAATTCCAAATGATCTTGATAAAACTTCTTGGGTGGGCAGAAAAGTGGCACAGAAATTTTAATTAGTAAAAAAGTGTTTAAATGAAGTTCTTCACCTGAGTTACTCAAATAAAAGTTTTAACTGTACGATATGAATGGGGATTGGCTAGAGTCTATTGCCAATGAAAAAAAGAACTTACGTGTGATTATAAGCGAGTAATTGAAAGAGCTAATCAGTGTTGAAAGCTACGAAATAAAGCTAATAAGATGCTGGGCATAAAATAAATCGCAATGTTTTTACAAGAGCAAGGAATTAATAATAGGTAAACTATATAATAGCTATTTTAGGCCAGAATAGAAGTATTGTGCACAAGGTTTGGCCCCTTATTTAAAAGAAAGACTTTAGATATGCTAGAGAGAGTGCACCGTAGAGCAACAAGCTATGATTTCTGATGTTTGAGGGAAGAGCTACAGGATGAGCTGAAGAGTTAGAATGTTTTCTGTAGAAAAGGCGATTTCTGCAGGGGATATGGATACAAGTCTACAAAATAATTAAATCTATTGATTACAGAGACCAATAAAATTTTTCATAGTAGACATGGACAGGTGACCAAATTTATAATAAAGAAAAATTAAAAGAAAGAAAGAATCCATGTCTTATATAAGTAGGCTATTCATTCAGTTAATAGGGTTGTTAAAATTTTGGAATGTCTGCCAGAGGAGATTGTGAGTTATGTGACTCGTTACAACATTTAAAAAATGGGTCAGTTCGTTTATGGATGACTTGTGGA
>JABUQX010127721.1:0-2500 GCA_015478945.1 Trachelipus rathkii | reverse complement strand
AAAATAGAACCCAGAGAGCTAACAGCTTTGCTCTCTCTCGGGATAATAACTTGTAAGGTTATCAAAGACACATTTAAATAATAATTGATATTGTAGGAATAAATATTTATTTTGAACAATAGTTAAATCACTTAAATTGTGTCCTTGTAAAATAGTCATTAGACATATACTAATAAATAATAAGAAGGAACGTTCTAATATTCCAAAACTATTTTATTATTTGCTATATCATGATCTCTTAAATAGGGCCAATTAATCATTATAGAGATCAATCTTTGTATATAGTTGGTGGACCCAAGATAGTGACAAAAAACCCTTTCTGATCTAGAAAAGTGGTGATATTGGAAAGTGAAAGTGCCAAACAAATATAGTGGTAAGGAAGTGACCATACATTGTGAAAAAAAAAAAAAAACCTTCTGATCTAGGGGCGTATAAAAAAAAAAAGTGGTGATATTGAAAGTGAAAGTGCCAAAAAAACAAATATAGTGCTAAAAGCGACCCATATACCGAAAAAAATTAACAAAATAAAAGTCTTAGTGTTGGTACATAGCTTTTCATAAACTTTATTACTTAAGGAATAGCGTGAAAAACAAGTTATTTTAAAAGTCGCTATTCTTGTGAAAAAGAGCTCCATTTTCAAATAATATCACCGGCAAAAAAAAAAAAAAAAAAAAAAAAAAAAAAAAAAGAGGGTAAAGAAACTTTAACATGCCCATAAAACAAGATATCCCCGATTTAAGACCGTCAGGGGTAGGGGAAAGTCAAATACTACATCTAAAGCATCTGAAAAAACTTCGAACGTTTCCCCCTCTTCCCCCAAATCTCCAATTCGAAGAGAAGAAAATTCGAACTCGGATGGGGAGGGACGTCAGGACCTGCATACCGCGCTAAGAGCAAGATCTGTTACCCTCACAGTCTCCCCCTCCTTGAGGGAGACCCCAAAGACCAGTCTGCTTATTGGCGCCATTGTAATATAATGACTTGGTTACACACGACTATAACCGTATTCAAACTTAATGGAGTAGATGATCCAAAAGAGCGCGTAAGAATATTGGCCTCCGTCCTCCCCCATGATATCGTAGCGACCATCAAATTTCCATTCGGGGGAGATTGCTTTCAAAAGATAATTGCGGCGATAGAAGAAGCGTACTCTCCCAATCTGAGAAGTCAAATCAGTGAGATTTTCAAAAAGGGAAGAAAAAAAGAAGAACTTCCTTCAGTCTACTTGGCGAGAGTCCGTGATGTTATGGGAAGAATAGGATTCGATCTGCTTGCTGAAAACAGTGCTCCTTTTGTTCATGAGTTGCTTATTAATGAGCTTCCATCTCGAATACAAGAGAGCTTAATGACTCTGGCAGACGATAGCAGTCTTGAAAAAATCACAAAAGTAGCAAATAACTTATATAAAAACTTTTATAGGAATGACTACGAAATCCCCCAGGAAAGAAGAGGGAGGGAATATTGGGGGGCGGTAAATCATTTACAAGGAGAACAGTTCCCGACCCAAGAGAGAGACTCATATGGTGAGAGTCGAAATACAAACAATAACAACAATTCCCCGGTTTCGGAAGAAGCTAAGGTAAACAAAGAGTTCTTTCGAGAGATGAAAGGACTGCTCAAGTCTCTCACCAATGTCGCAGGACAGCTGAGTGAGGCTGCTGCCAAACCGAATCGATCAGAAGAACAACCATCATTTCAAAATAGAAGAAATGCTCCTAGAGAACGTAAACAAGGCAACACTGTAAATGCTGAGTTGCTAGGCGAGTTATATAAACCACACTCCAGATTCCTACATCGAAGTTACACCTGCCATTCGGAATTCTGTCCTATGTATTCATTGGTATTCCCGCCAAATAGAGAAAGTCAGCAAGCACATGAGTCAAACCCCCAAAGGAGGCAGGGAAACGCATCATAACCCCCCTCGCACAGGAGTTAGGGGGAGAGGTGAATATTTTAAATGAAAATGATCGTATTTTTAATTATGGGGATGTTTCAGTAGTAAATAATTTGCATACGTCTACTAGTAGGTTTAATAATAATATTAATATGAATATTAATAGGTATGTTTGGTATTCTAATGGGTATAATAATAATAATAATAATACTGTAGCTTTGAGTAATTTTAAGAGTAACGAGCGAAGTGCTCACCGGCATGTACAAGGAGGTCATCCTCCTTCCAATGAAGCTCTGAGTATTCCGACTATTGACAAGAGTATCGATGTAACCCATACGATACCCACGCTGGCCTCTAGCGGCTCACAAAATATATTAATTACTGATGCTCCGACTGGAGAAAGTCCGGTCCTAAATAATATGTCTGTATTAAATAATGTAAGAAATTATAAACTTTATACTATTGTGGATAAAATATCAAAAAGAGTCTTTATTTTAGATAGTGGTAGTGAGATCAATTTACTCCCTAACGATGGAGACAATAATATATCGATTATTGGTCAAATTAAAGCAGCCAATGATACCGTAATTGACATATACTCACGTG
>JABUQX010127720.1:0-31793 GCA_015478945.1 Trachelipus rathkii | reverse complement strand
TGCAAAAGGACTTTAGTTACTGAAATTTATATATAATTTTTTTTAGGAGGATACGATGTTAGTGATGATGATAGATGAAGATTGCAGTTTTCCAGATGCCCAACTTGAGGACACATGCATTTCTAGCATCTCTATTTCAAAAGCTCTAGCAGTCTACATCGATTATGTTTTTAACTTACCTATTTAAGTTGTTATTTTCCTTAGAATAATTATAATTTCTGTTTGAACATTGATGTTCTGTCATTTTTTTTTATTTAAAAAGCTTTTTTAGAAGCGGGTAACGTGTTTGAGGATAAGAGATCACCTTTAACTCCACAACAACAAATTAATTGACATTTTCAATATCAAAATAAATTAACAATTTTTTAAGTTAAGAAAAAATTAATGAACTTGCTTTAAATTTTTTTTTTAATTTTTGCTTAAACATTTTAATTATTATTTTGTTTTGTAGTAGTTTCCTGTTTTAAAGTAATATTCTTTTAATTAATAATATAATAATAACAACAGTACCTTACAAATTTTAATTTATCACGTGCGTCTAGATTGTAGAGCAGGGTTGGCACAAATAAATCAAATTGTTTTAAATCAACTGATTTTTTTTATCTAAAAAATACCCTAGGACTTTTTTATTTTTTTTATTTTTAGGCAAATTTTTTAATTTCATAAAATTAATAATGTAAATCCTAGCTTATCACCAATTCAATGATAAATATATTTCAATCTAATAGAATAAGTATAATTCATCAATGTAGTTTCAAGTCATTTTTAATAAAGGAAAATAAAATAATTAGAGTACTCGATATTATACAGTATATAACCGGTATATATAATTTAAATAACTATTAAATCTAGATGATAATTAGGATTTACTAAAACTATATTATATTTATGGGTTTAAATTTAAAGTAGGAAATTATTTATTAACTATAATTTTTTTAATACAAAAAAAAATAAAGAATTTATAAAAAATATGAGAATATTGGAGCAGGAGTGTAAAAATTTTTTTTTAAAATCAATAAAATCTAAAAAAATCCAAAAATGATGTCACAACTCCGTGTATCCCAAGTAGTATATTAAAAATATAAGGTACCTCCGGTTATCGAGTATTAGTGAAAAATTAATTGTTGCATATAATTTTAAAAGTTATTTACGAAAATAAATATAAGAGTTCCCAGTCGTCAATTATTTATCATGTATATATATTATTAATATAAGTATATATAAATATATATATATAATATTATATAAATTATATATATATAATATATATATATATATGTAATTATATATATATATATATATATATAAATAATCTATAAATTATAATATAATTAATATATAAATAATATATATATAAATATATATATATATATATATATTATTATAATAATAATATATATAATAATAATATATATATATATATAATATATTATATATTATATATATATATATATATATATATATATATATAGGAACTTTCTCCTTTAAAGGGTAGTTAACTGATATATATCGAACAACGAGAAAGTAACGGATTTTTTTTTTTTCGATTATTTCAAGGCAAAAAGTGCGACAAGGTTCTAAAATGAGGTTTTTTTTTTTTTATTTTACTTAAAGTTATATTTTGAAAGAATTAAATAGCAAGATTTGAAAGAGTCAGGGTCTCCAGTGACCTTTCAGGGGACACGGGGGGGACTTTTCGGTCCCCTTCTGCCCTCCGTCGGCTCGAGCCCAATAAAGAATAAAAAGAAAAATTATAAAAATAAATAAACATATAAAAATAACAATTGATAAAAAAAGCAACTTGTGGAAACCTTCGCGAGTTTTTATTGGTGGTTTAGCTAACACAAGCACACTGCAGGGAAGCAACACAATTAGTAGGGAAGCTTAGAATATGAGCAGTCCAGCAGAGTTCTGCGAACCTGAAATTTTTGTAACAATATTTTTTTATTTTCATTTATTTCTATTTATTTTGTTATTATTTATTTAACAATATATTTTAACTTCAATATAAATCTTTATCAAATTTATTCATTTATTAAATTTCTTTTTTTTTAATTAAATAAAATAGCGCTTCTAATTCATTTTTTAATGAATACCTTAGACTAAATAAATTATTGTAACACTCTAAAATGGTTCTTACCTAAAATACTGTTGACGCATGCGCTAACAAAAAACACTGTAGGGTTCGCATAGGGTTCGGAGATATATCTTGTGTTACATTTATCTAAGCTTCCTTCCTTTGGGAGTAGTTGCCTATTATTATATATGATTATATATATATTATATATATTTTATAGTAATTTATTATATATAATTATTCGATATATATTAATATATATATATTATAATATATATATAAATTGAAATCTAGTACTCATTAACACAGATCATATAAAATGATGCATTTTTGTAACCTTATTTAAATTAGATATATATAACATAATAGTAAATATATATGTATCTATATATGTATATATATATATATATATATCCTAAATATAAAAAAAAAAAAAAATAAAAGATAAATCTCTATATATATTCTATAGTGAGTACTATATATATATTATAGTATTAATAATATATATTATTTTTTATTTATATATATATATATTAATAATAATACTTACACTATACTAAACATTTATTATTAATACTAATAGTTTTACTAAATATTTTGTATTTACGAGCATATATGTATATTTATATATATAATTAATGTTATTCACTTAATATTATATAAATATAAATATATTATAATATATTATTATAGCCTATTATTGACGATTTACTAATATAGTTATTTATATAGATGAATATAATAACTTATATATATAATATAATATAACTTTATTATATAATATTATATATATAAAATATAGTAAACATAATAGCCAATATTAGACGTTAATATATCAATTTTTATATAATATATAATATAATATTATATATATATTAGTATATAATATATATATTATATATATATTTAATTTAATTATTTATATATATATAATAATAAATATATATAATAATATATACGTATGTAGTTATTATATATAGTATATAGATTTAATATAACTAATATATATATATATATATAATTAATATATTATAAAGTAATAATATAATATATATATGTATTAATTCAATTAATACACTATTTATTCATAACTATATTAGAATCTCAATTATATATAATTATCAATTGGATCTCATATCTTAATGAATGATTTCAATCAATACTTCTAAAAAAAAGATTGGGCAATTTGTTTAAAATATATTGGTTTTGGAAGATATTCTTAGTTTCTAGAATGTTATCAAAGTTGGTTAATAAGAGTGGCTTAGGTTAAGTTTTATTAAAAAACGATTTAATTCAGAAAAATTGATTAAAGTAGGGGACCAGGAAGAAGCCACCATGACCTATCGTAGTCGAGCGAGCGATGAAGTCTAACGATTATTAATCCTCCTGTAACCTTAAAAAATATCTTTGGCCAATTATGCTCTTTGTCTAAATATACTTGAATTATGATACCCAACCCAATTCGCAATATATACCTATTCCAACCCTTTCTTAAATGTGGCAATCGAGTCACACCCTAACTCAGAACAACCGGTTACCTGTGTTCATATGGCACAGAAACAGCTATATTTCAAAATTTTTATTAACAACCCATCGAGATAGCGTGGAAAAAATTGCACCTTATCTCTTATATCAAAGATGTGCTGCTTTCTTTCTTAATTTTCTTATTATGGCCAACCTTGCGTCACCTTGTCCCATACTTTATATGAAAGAATTTAGAGATTGGTTTCATAACTGGCAGTTATTTAATCCAATAGTATAGGTGTACAAAGCTATTTTGTAAAAGATCTTTGTCATCATGCTCCCTGCTGATATGAAAAAAGCCGACTTTTCTACAGAAACATTTTATCCTTCAAGCCCTCCTCATTAGCCTCTTACCTTACATTCCTATTAAACACCAAAAAAGAATATTTCGTAGACTTCGAATGCGATAGGAAGAGTTTAAATCTCAAATTTTATTTTTTTATTTTCTAAATTTTATCCATGAAATATTTAATATTCTTCTTTCTTGTATTGCTCATATAATATAAGAGATAATTTACTTCAATACAATCATATTAAACTCCGACGTACCAATTTATCCCACAAAAATTGCTGAAAATTGTCCTACTATGATAAATTCATCAAAAAATATGCCAATTTATTGTTATATAACAATTAAGTTTCGATAAATTATTTAGATCAACCTGTAAACATTTCGGTTCTTACAAACCCAAAATAAACTACGATCCTAAAAACCACACAACTATTCACATCCTCACTACAACAGAGAACAAAGGCAACTTAGACACGGAGCAGAACACAACAACATCGGAACCGAGGACAACAAAAAAATAATAATAAGATAGGCCCCATATATATATATATTAATATAATTATAATATATAGATATATATTTATTATATATATATATATATATATTTAATATATATATATATATATATATATATATATATATTATATTAAATATTAATAATATATATTATATATATATTATATTTAAATTTATAATATATATTATAATAATATTAATATAATTAAAATATATATATTATTATTATATATTATATATATATATTATTTAATATATATATAATATTATATATTAATAATATTAATTCAAAATTATCTATCTCATTCAAAACAAATATAGCCTTCTTTAGAAACATTCACATTATTAAGAACTTATCAAAAATGCCTATATCATTTTATGTCTACTAAATTTATTATTTAATAATATTTACATTTTAAACTTATAACTATATAGTCAAAATTGATAGAGCATATAGGTTAAGCTCGAGTAGAGCTATCAGGTAGAGCTAGTGATAAGCCGGAAGCCGTAGAAGCCGTGAGTGAGAGTACCGTACGTATTAAGCTATCGGAGTATACGGTAAAATAAGCCGGGCCGGTATAAAGCCGTGAACTAGTTATATATATGAGACGGACGATATGTAATAGGTAAAAATAATGTTAATATTTTATTAAAAACAAATATAAATAAGTAAAATATATATATATAAGTCTGTATATATATATTAATATTAATTATATATAATATATATTATTATATTTTAATGTATATAATAATATATAATATTATATTATACATATTAGTATATATATATATTATATTTATATATATATATATATATATATATATAAATATATGTACTTATATATTAAATTTTGTTAGATTTACACACGAGAAGGATTATTTTCTTGGACTTTTCAGATTAACCATAAATGATTTTATAAAGAGTGTTAGAGGTCTTTAATAAAAAAAGAGAAAATTATTTTTTTAAGAATCAAAACAGATGTTTATTGCCTGATTCCGGTTGAAGACAAAAATACCAATTTATTTTTTTATCCTAAAAAATTCAGTCTTAAAATATATTAAATATATATAATAATTCTACTAGAATACTATACTTTTTCGGAAATTGTCTAAAATGAATTTTTCATATATTATATTTTATATATTTATATATTGATAATTCTCAATCGTATATAAATTATTTCACACGCAGTAGCTAAAATACATATTTTATATATTAACTAATATATAATTATTATTATATATATATATATATAACTTATATTATATATATAAAGAAGCCTACCACCGTTTTCCACTCTGGTCCCTTCTTGAAATAGGCTTCATATAGCCCCATCTATGGGGTGGAAATCTTTTAAAAAATTTAAAAAAAAATGTCTTATGTTGTAAAGATTTTTACCTATTAGTTTCTTAATCTTTTATGGATTATTATTGACTATTGTTAGTTGGCAATTGGTTAATTAGGTTGTATAGTAAGTATATTATATTATAATATATTTATATATATATATAATATTATTAATATATATCATATATATTATATAATATATACTGACAGATAATTAATAATAATATTATAATTATATAATATATACTATACTTACTATGAGCACCCGCTCATTAAATACCGCACTATATTTATATTAGATATATATATATAATATTATAAATATATATCAGAGCTGGGGCGCGGCCTATTAAGGTTTTTTGAGTGCGCATATGCCGCCGGACCTAGTGCGCCTAGGCCTATGCGCCTATATTTTTGGTCACTTGAGCCTATTCGCCTTTGCGCCTATGCGCTTTTTGCGCCTGCGTCTTTTCGCCGGCCCGTGGCCTGTTTGCTTAAATGTATTTGCAAAGAAACTTAGTGCGATAATAAAACCGTGCTTTTATATGAAGGAAAAACACATTTATTAATTTGTAATTAAACATTGTAAAACTAATATCTACACGTCCTCTTCCTCCTCACCGTCCTGTGGTCCATTGCTTCCCTCAGGGAAAATCAGTAATGAATTGAAGAAGTTTGAAAATTTTCAGAGCCAAAGTTGCCAATTTATATTGTAAGTTAAGGAAACTACTAACTATATATATATTATATATATATATATTATATATATATATATATTAGATATATATATATATATATTATATATATATATTTATATATATATATATATATATATAATATATAATATATATATATAATATATATATATATTATATAAATATATATTATATACATTATATAATATATATATATATATATATATATATATAATATATTATATATTATATATATTATTATATATATATATATTAATATATATAAATATATATTATATATATATATATATATATAAATACTATAGTTATATTAATATATATATATATTATATATATATATAAGATTTTATATACTGGTTTTTTAGAATGATACAAGTTTTCCACGCTTCTAAGTTATAATTTTAAGGGTAATAAAAATTGCTTTGTTCCTGTTCATAGGCCCGGCTATAGGCGCAGAGGCGCAGAGAATTGGTTGTGCGCCTTTGCTTAGTCCGCCTTTTTAAAAATTGGCTCCGCCCTAATGCGCCTTTGCGCCAACGAATTGATAGTGCGCCATGGGCGCATAGGCGCAACTCGGTTGCGCAACGCCCAGCTCTGATAATATATATATATATATATCATATATATAAATATATACTTATATATATAACTATAGTATATATATATAGTCCTTATCAACTCTAAGTATTTACTAGTAAATCTTTCAATCAATAATTATATATAATTATATTAAGATATTTATTATTACTATATATATTAAACTTGCATTTTGAGCGTGCTTATCCCCTTCAGAGTATGTAAACACGGCCGGGACTAACAGCGCACAATATCGAAACTTTGCTGAAGGTACCCGGCGCTTGATATTTCCCAAAGCCTTGTTCGCGCACCAACGTTGCTTTCGCCAAGGCCAACTTTTGAATTCTTGCCGCGCCAGGAAGATAAAACTTCAAGACTGGCTACAAGGAGAATGAACCAGGGTTCTCTCGCATGACCGAATCCAGCTAGTCAACCTTCTACGCCACGGAGGCCTTCCAACAATCATTAATTAATTATATATATATATATACGATATATATTATAATATACTATTATACTATTTAATATTATACGTATATATATATACTATACTCACTATATATATATATAATATATTATATATACTTAATATATATTATAAGTAATATAGGACTAATTTATTATAGTATATACTGTTATATTTATATATATATATAATATAATATATATTATATATATATATATATATATAATTATATATTTATATCTATTAGATTTATAATATATAATATATAATATATATATATATAGTAATATAAGAATTATATATATATAATATATACATATATATAATATTTATATATAGCGTTATAATATATAATTATAATATATATATATATTATATAATAGTATTATATATATATATAGATATATTATAAGCAATCAATAATAAATATATTATAATATATATATATATAATATATATATATTATATAATACTATATAATATTCGTAATGTAAAAAATTAAGAAAATGGAAATTAAATCTTGATGGGACATTTTGTCTATCATTATATATATATACTATATTATTTATATAATATATAATTATATATATATATATATATATATATATATATATATATATATTATATCATATATATATAATATTATAGTATATTATATATATATATATAGTATATATATATATTATATATTTATAATATATAATAAATAAAATACATATATATATTAATATATATATATATATATATATATATATATTTCGCGCATGCACTCCCCGAGTGAGTAAAATGTGTCCGTTTAATTACGTTTAGTTACGCCTTCAGCAGAGCATACTTAGTTTGCTATATCCATAGACTAAATAGATAAATTAAATTTCAAAATTCTAAAAAATATTAATATAAGCCAAAAATATATGCATCAATCAGTTGTCAGACCCATTTGGGTAAGCGGCGCTTACCTAGCATACCCTTAATGACCGCCCCTGACTCAAACTCTGGAGTAAGTGGCTAGTGTGGATGATAATCTGCTTAGCCAGGACGTCAATGAATTAAAAAAGACCATTGAAAGTCTTAAAAGTTATAGGCAGTGTGATTATCAGTCACTAATTACTCACAGTGATTATTTAGTGATTAGTTGATTACTGAAGAAATATTTGAAAAACAACTAGAATGTTTGACTTTTTGTTATCATTGATAAATAATAAGCTCATTTAAATTATTTTATTTTTCAGATTCTCTTTCTTTACAAGATATGTAAAGACAGAGGTTAAGAAAGAAGGTACTCATGAGAGGGTTATTCGGATAGGGAAGGCATGCAACAAATTTGTGGCAACCATGAATACACTTTCTCTACCATATCTAAACATGGTCTCAATAAACATTATGAGATTGTAAGTAGTACGAATGTATGAGTATTTCATAAATTCTTTGTACAAATTGAACTATCTTTTAACATATTCTGAGTCAGTGACCGTATTTAAGCATTGAAGATTTATACTTATTTTCTGGGCGAGTTACTTTCTGGAAAAATCTGTTTTAAGAGTAGCTCATACATGACTGATTTGAGCAAATTTCATAAAGATTTTTTATCGATATGCTCATTTATACGGACAGGTTAGGTTAAGTTAGTTAAAGTTAGTTTAAAGTAAATAGAAATGTAAAAATAAGCTGATATTAAAACTGACTTTTGCAGAAAGTGAAAGCAACCTGTTTTTTAATTTTTTACAATTTATAATCAAAATAATTCTATGTATTTAAAGTAGGTGTACAAGGCAACGTTAGGTGATTTGATTGCAGCAATAGAGGGACTAAGTAAAAGAGGTCGTCCAGCCCGCTCAAGGTCCAGGGACAGTAACTTGCCCTCTAAGAAACGCCAGATGAGCCTCGGGGAGAGCTTCACAAAGAACAATAAGATGAGCAATGCCCAGGCATTGAATGCATATATGGGGTAAGTAATATTGAATTTTTAATTGTTTTTTTTTTTTTTGTTACTATTTGATCAAACAGTTTGAAACACAAGAATTCAAAATTTGCTTGTATATATAAATTTATTGCTAAATTCTTTATTTTCTTATATACTCTTTCCACATTAGGATTTATGTATATATATGATGCTTCCTCTAAGCATGACAGAAAACTCGGCATTTAGGGAGCTTATTGGAGGCATCTCAGATTTTCAACTCCCCTCTAGGATAACTTTGAGCAGAAAATTGAGCAAGGTTTTCGATGAGACCAGGGGGGACCTTATTAATACGCTCTACAGTCAAAAAACCGTATTACCAACTGCGGACTCCTGGACAGCTCAAATGCTTTTTTTTTAGGAATGATATGCTCAATACGCTCGCCCTTGCTGTACGGACGAGGGAAAAGATGTTGTGTGCCAGTTCCGGCAACTTTCGCCGTTTGTTTACAAGGATTCGGTAACTCAAAAAACATGATTCCATCGCCATGTCTAAAAACATGTATCACAAAGAACATCGGGCAATCCCATTTCAGAGTCTTTACAAGTAAATCTTGACAAAATTTTGACCCATGAATTCCCTCTTCATGCCTCATCAGGACAAGTTCTTTCGGGACTAGTTTCTGCAAATCAAATACAACATTTGCGCAGATGTGCAAATGAAGTTCGTTTACCAATTTCTTATGACACTTTGTCATTAATTTTAATCCAAAACCAAGTTTACTACTTCCAATTCACCCTGTGACACATGAAACCGGCGAGTCAATTCCTCCATCAGCAACATCTAACAAGTTCACATTTTCATCGTATGTTGACGAGATTGGTCTTCCAACAACGAGGGTCGTCTTCAAACATTATTTACTCGGCGCCTCTTTTGAAAGTTTTGTGGCCCACTTAAAAACCTAAATAGTTGTCTCAGAAAGAAGTAGGCGATCCCCATAAACTTCGCCTAGATAGAAGCAAATGTCTCAGTGGCCGACTTGTTACGTTAAAAAAAATCAGAATTTGATAGCGTGGTACCGTAGACTGCTTCTCAGTATTATACCCTGCATCTCAAAAAGCGTATAACCAGGATAGAAAAGCACGGTCCCAATACATCAAAAAGATTGTAATTGCAAAAAAACGTAAC
This sequence comes from Trachelipus rathkii, assembly GCA_015478945.1. Classification (NCBI taxonomy): domain Eukaryota; kingdom Metazoa; phylum Arthropoda; class Malacostraca; order Isopoda; family Trachelipodidae; genus Trachelipus; species Trachelipus rathkii. The sequence continues at coordinate 21,189 of JABUQX010127720.1, read as the reverse complement.
AGAGGTTAAGAACACACGAGCTCAAGGAAAAAGCCAACTGATCCGTGCTACAAGTAACTTTGCAGAAATTCTGGTTCAAACTGGTGATGGAATATGTAGGCACTAGGTGAAGATAGCTACCGCCTCGTTACGTCACGAAGAAGGAGTACATTACTCAAGTCGTATCGGGGACTATTCAGGCAAAACTACTTTTGGGACAGAGAAGGATATATTATATAATATATACTATATATAGTAGGTCGAATACATACATATGGACATTAAACATATACTATATATTATATATTAGGTATATAGTATATGATGTAAAAACAATGTACTGCGACCATTTTTTTAGTTAGTTTTCAAAGAAGTTAGACACATTGTCACCTTCAAAGTTACCTTTATAGATATATATACAGAGAAGTATATATATGAGTATAGTATATATATATTATATCCCACATCCAGTCGACATTCCATATTCTGCCATGCACGCACCAACATTTCCACATAATTTGTTGAATAGTAGCTGAGAATCTTGCTTCTAAATCAACAATGTCTGTCACCTGGGTATTTTACACAACACCTTTGACGAAGTCCCCAAAGGAAAAACCACATGATTGTGATGTCGAAAGATCAAGAGGGCCAAGAATGAAACAGGAGGTTCAGTCCCTGGCTGCCTAGATCTTCCAACATTACACCATATGACTTTTCCCTTTGGTTATTCGTCAAAGATGTTGTGGTAGTAGTAATTACTTCCAGGTTGACCAGACATGCTTGATTTAAATCAAGATCTCAGCTGCTAATTCGAAATAAATTAATGTGGAAGTGCTTAGGGTGCGAAATGCAGAATAGGGATATCTCAATTGATGTTTAGGGGGGTAAGAGGGGAAATGTTCTCACAAGAAAATTGAATGTTTGTAACCTCACTTAAGTGAAACAAACTTTGTATAATAAAAATTCTAAATATGTTTGTGTCATACTCATTGGATTGCCAATATATAAGTGATAGTAGATATATAGTAAGAATGATATATCAGATATAATATATTATAAATATATATAGTAAGAGATATAAATATATATATAGTATAGATATATATAATTAATAGAATATATAGTATATAGTATATTATATAATCATAGTAATGTAATATATACTAATATATATTAAATTTATATTAGCATATATATACAGTATATAATATAGAAGATAATAGAAAAGAATATATAAATAGTAGAGATATATTATTAGTATTTTATAATATAGGATATATATTATATTATATATATGGTTACCCGGCCGGATGATTAGAGAATTACATACTTATATTACCATTACCAACCCTTATAATTAATACCTATACCTCGTATGGAATTAAATACTCCCTAATAAATTATTTAGAATGGAAGGTGTAGTAAAGGTAATATGTAAGTTTATTAAATAGATATTAATTATTTATATATTATTATAATATTACTTATTTTTATATGATCAGAGGGGGCGTCTCGCAGTAATTTTAAACTTGTAGATGCGCAAAATGCAAAAGACGCAAAGTTGGAAATACTTAGTCTCGGCGCCCCCGCAAAAAGCGGACACAATTTATCAAAAAAAATTAATCCGCAAGGGTAAAGCGCCAGCATGTCCGTCAATCATAATTGTTTTTTTTTTAAAAGCACAAAATTTAGGAGCGCAAAAAAATAATAAAAAAATAAAGCGCAAGTATTTAAAGAATGAATGTATTCCTAAATTTTATTATATATTTGATACAGATAAGGTGCGAGACATCCAAGCCGTAGATACTCTTTATAATCAAATGAGAAATTGATTTTTAATTTATTCAGATTATCTTGGGAGTGATCATTTCTTCTGCCTGATTTGCATTTCTGAATGGCGATTCATTATTCACCCTATTTATCATTAAATTAGCGATAACAAGATTTTTGCAAATTGTCGTGGGGGTGCAGCTCATGAAAGCGTAGCCCTCTTGTCATCATATGAGCAGTTCTCAGAGGCTGACTATCCTGTCTTAACCAGCATCCTTCGTCCACGGCCGCTAGAGCTGGGTAATGAGGTATGAATCAAGTTATATCTTTATAAAACATGAGGTTATACTTCACCTGTCTCTTCTGAAGTTATATTCATCCACGTAAGACAGGATCCTCAGACTGACATTAGGAGGTACTATGAGGTGGAACAGTTACTGCGAAAAGCTATTCAGATTCCTGCTCCAGCACATACACGGCAGAGATAATGTTATAGCCGATTATACGAGCCTTCAGCTCGTGTGAAATTATCGAGAATGTCGTAATAAAGAAACTCAAATCTTTTTCTAAGTTCATCTGAACATAATATGTCAGTTATGCTGGAACATTAGTTGATCATTGGATATAAGGTGTTATACGTACTAGGGATGACTAGCTATTAATTAGACTATAGTAATCAGGTATAATATTACTATATATGGATACGAGTATACTACTAATGATAGGTATATTAACATTAGTATATAGTAATCTAAGACGCTTAATTATATATATTTTATACTCAAATATTAATTAATTTATTGGCGGCTCCGGGGAGTGAGGATGCTGGAGGAAACTTGGTAAAGGCTATTATATTTGTGATCTGAATTAGTATATATATAAGTAGTAGTACAGAGGCCATCCAACTGATCTGACAGTTCTTATATCACCCTCCGCTTGTGTGACTCTACTCATGTAGCTGAGGTAATTGACCGGGTATAGGAGATATAGGTAAAAAGCCGCTACTGGGTCTTATGGATGGGGGTGGTGGAGAGGGTATATGAATATAGGTATGATGGTAAGGGTGTAGAAATAATGTTATAGTATTGTAGAAATTATAGTATGTTAGTTAGTATTCGTGATATTAGTTATAGTATATATGATTGTAACTTTCAGCATTGTTAGGTGGTAGCAACGTAGAATATAAAGGGATAATTGAATCATATATTACCTAGAGTATGATGTGAAGTACGTAGTATATATATAGTATAGTTATAGTTAAGATTATAAAAGAGTAGGTATTATTAAATATATATATCTATATATTTAATGAAATATAAATATATATATATATAAATATATAATTGTATATATAGTATATACTATAGAGATATATATATATATTATCATAGTATATATATTAGTATAGGGTAGTAGGGTTATAGTAGTGTTAAGTACATGAGTATATATATGATTATAGGTATAGTACCTATTAATAGGTATATATATTATAAATACAAGAGATGCTTAAAGAGTTGCTTTCCCAAATTATAAAAATAACTCACCATAAATGGGTGACTTTTAGACTCAGTCCCCTCACATTCAGTGCCTTAATGCGGACGGGTAAGATTCGATGCAATATTACACTTTATATTCCTCCAGTATTCAGGTCTTGTCAGCTTGGAACTTCCCCTCATTTAACCTACGTTTGAAGTGTGAGTTTGAATGAGGATGCAGGGCTGTTGTCATAGGCAAATCAAAATCCATTAAAGATACTGCTGAACCTCGGTTCAAAGCCCTTTTATTTCCCTTTCTTTGCCTGTGGTTGCTTTTAGGCAAGAATGTAAAGTAAGCATGTTTTGGCATATTAAAATTTTTTCCACCTTTCTCGTTGCATTTTCCCCGATCTTGTCCTTGAGGAGGGAGAGATTAGGGCAATAGGACTACCGCTTACTCATTCTTCTCTTCCTGCCTAACAGTAACATATCAAGCCTAACAGCAATAGGCGTCATTTTTTCGATGTACTCCCCAACTACCTCCTTATCGCTTTGCGCTTTTGCTCTTCTTAAAAAAGTAGTTGAGCGGCAAATGCAAAACGCACATTTTTAGTATTTCGCGCATAGACGCAAAAGCGCACATTTTGTACCTAAAGCGCAAATTGTGCTTTCATTAAAAGAGGATAGTGATGATGTTTTATATATACTATAGTATGATTATATATATATAATATTATAGAATAAAGCAGTATGGGCGCACCGGTATAGTACTACTATATTACTATATAGTATCTACTAGTGATTGATTGAGTTAGGGTAATAGAATAGTGGGCAGGCTATATGTATTACTAGTAAAGGTTAACTATATATCTCCATTTTATGATGATACTATATTAGTAGACGGTATAAGTATATAGTTATAGTGAGTAGGCGTAATAGGTATACTAGGACTATGATAGCGGGCCTATATATATATTACCGAACCTTATCAGGCGTGTAGTTACATAGTACAGTGGGTAGTCTAGTAGGGTAGTTACGTAGATCGATAGCTATATATTAGGATAAGTCGTATAAGTATAGAGTGTATATACAGTCCCAGACTATAGTAGAAAGACCTCAGGGTCGGGTGGCACTAGTACGGGGCAGTGAGCTATATAGAGTAATTAATAACGATATGTGACAGAGGGTATTCACCTCACGGTTATATATATAATCTACGCTAGTACTTAGATTATGTATACCCTGACGTATATAATTATATATATACGTATTAGATATAATATGATAGTATAGAGAGCGAAGTAAGTGTGAAATAGAAGATATCTAAGTGAGGGTATAGTAGTGGATTATTAATTAGTTATTATATATAATATATATATTAGTATATATGTAGTGAGTTTATTGAAGATGTATAAAGAATGTTACTCCGTAAATACTTCCCATTTGTATACCTATACATGTGTACGCATGCATGTTATTCTATACCTATATATAATATTTATACCTGTAATTATATCTGTATATTACATGTATATTAATAGTACAGTAATAGGAAATGTAATTTATAATCTATAATTATAATATGTTTATAATTATGTTTATAAACGGAAACAGTCCGAGTGTCTTCATAGAGTAGTCCTGAGAGCTATAGGCTACTATACCTAAATAGTTATATCATACTACCTATCAATGTATAGTAAATATATATATATTGAACTTTAAAAATCTTATTATTTTTTTTTTACTCATAGATTGTAATGATAGTTGATTTTCAACATTATAGATTATTTGATTGCGATAATTTGAATGAATTTCATAATATAGTTATAGTCCCGCAATTTGTTCAAAGTGAGTACTTTACTAACTCTACTCTTACTAGATACGGTGATGTAGTATATATGCATAGTCGAAGTGACATACTAAGTAATATTTTCATATAGTATATGATTCAACGTGCGACTTAGAACCTTTTTACTCATCTCGTGGTCTCTCGTCGTCTCTCTTTCTCTAGTAATAAAATATATTTACTAAGCAATACATTCATTATTCATTCTCTATATTATAGTTGATGTATAGAATATTAATAGTATAATTAATAATAGCATATCCATAGGTAATAGGCTTACTTAAAACCCTACATTACGTTATATAGTATAATTTATAATAATCACATGGTAGAAACTGAACAGAAAACTAGAATATTCTTATTCATTAATCCGAATATTTAATTGCATTATATAATAGAGGTATGACTGACAATTTGAAGTTTAACACTACTTTATCTAATACTACATAAAGAAATTATTTGGATAAGTCTTGCGTTTGATCCCATGCAGTAAGACACAACCAATACCAAGTATAGTATATAACTAGAAGAGTTGCACACACACTTATTGTATAAGCAAACAAGGTACTAATAGCAGCAGAATTCTAGTTAATATCTACACACGCAATCAAATAATAAAGTCGGGTGCGCTTAGCTTCCATAGCGACGTAGCTTAGAGCACGTGACCCATAAAGTCACTCTGATGTGAGTATTATGTTCTAAGAGATAATACTCACGTGAACACTCAGCCATATGCATCCAAATCTGGCAAGGCGATGATTGCTTTAACACCGTAAACAGGGTTGAACTTCATGACTTCTAACAAAAAACTGTTTTTTTCTTTATAAATCAAAGTTATTTTCATTTCATGTTTGACCAATTTTGCAAAGAAAATGTGGATGAATATTACACGGAGTCATGGTAATCTCTAGATATAAATAGTTTTGAGTTGTCGCATCTGTTGGAATTTCTATTGATGGTTGAGTAACATCGTGTCTAAGGCACTAATACGTCAGTCTACACGCTAATAAGTGTAGTCGACTTTCTGAAGATTATAAGCATATTAACGTAATTAGCTCGTGAAGAGTCGTTATTTAAAATAGTCTCACGGCTAACTCGGTTGAGATAAATAATACGAGCTGAGAACAGGATGCTACTATTTCTCACAACATTCAGTATAGAATTAAATTTACTAACCTAGGTGCACCTATAATAAGGTATAGTAACTAAACAATCATAGATAGTATCGCGTACTAAAATTAGATAATAGAAATATAATAAAAAATCAAACCATACTGAGCTAGGTACAGATACTAGTACTATAATTATATATACCCAATGAATACTCATATTACGAAGAAAGCTGTCAGACGTAATTAATCTCAGCACGCTGTGTCTAAGCTTTAGCAAAAAATAAAAGAAAATATATACGATCTTTACCTCATACATAAACTCAGCTATATAAGTGTATGTACTCTAGGGTTTATAATATATACTATAGTTATACATAAATTAATAGTTATAAATATACAATTAGAGAAATTATTCATCAGTACCAGTATATACAATAATATGATATACTATACTCAAGATAATATATGAGATAACAGTACGTTGATTGATAATTAATCGTATATTAGAGAAAGCTGTTCAGGAATAATATCTCGGCCACATTAAGGACTGTTATGATCAACTAGTACCTATATATGACGAGAGCTCGATAAAATTAGGATACATGAGAAGCGAAGGCAATATAACGACAAATGATGATCAATACTATAAGGACCTAAATAACTGGAAAGGAGACTACCAGCGAGAGACTACTAATCAACAAGCGTAGTATAGTACTACATCTATATTAGATATTAGTTCACTCTACCTAAAGCTTCTCTCACTATTGAAATGTGAGTTGTGAATAAGGGTCGGATATATACTATATTACATATAAGAAATAAAAAATTATGGTTTTTTTTTTCTATGAGATATATATATGTATACGTCATATACTATCCGAGATACTGATTTTTCAATAAGTTCCTCAGACGCGGTATTAGTAAGTTATATAGTGTGATAGAAATATTATAATATAAATATTGAAAATATATGTTGTGGTGGGTAATTCAAACACAATGCGAGCGAGGTAAGACATACATCGAGTAGAATTATTGATATAGTTATATACTCACGTTGATTTTATATAATTAGCGGTTAATGTTAATTCGATGATGACTTAATAATTAATAAACTACATTATAGTTAATTAAATTATCATCCCAGAAACTCTTTTTAGCTAAAAAATAATTATAACCAATGAAATAAGTTACTATATTTATGGAGTAAGCTGAGATCCAGATAATTTGCGTCGGATGCATTACTAATCAATATCATAATATAACATCGTAGATACTCAATTTACCAAATCACACATCAATGTATCATAAAAGACATAGGATAAACAATGGAAGCTCTCACTTGCTGTGAGTCTAGTTATAAATAGTATTACGTGAAACCGTCATATTGATAATGAAATTTGAGTATAGACATAGACCAGTAAGAGTAAATACAGGTTACATTATACTGAGGAAATACTTATATACTACTACCTTACCATCATAACTATCTAGTCCGTGATAGGTATTAAATTAGATTAGACTGCCGCTGTACTAGAGATTAAAAAAATTTGCGGGAAAGATGTGTCGCATACCAAGTCTAAATATTGTTACTGTTGTGCAAAAAAAGCCCGCACACTGAAATTCAGCAAATCTAATCGACTTAATTTCTGTGCTGTCAGGCACACTGAGGTTGATTTTTTATAAAAGATGTACATGTGAAAATTTATACGATATTTCTCACACACGCACCACAGCCTTGGAACTGGTTACACGAACGCCAGGTGGCGTTGTTTATAATTTTTTACAGCGGGGTGCACTCCCCGCGTGCAGTAGAGCGCAAAAATCCACAATAGGTACCCATAAGTTAAGATGACCCCATAAGTAAGACCATTTCTACATATAGCTCACGTACTCTAATATTGTTGTATGGTGATAAAACACATACTTACTGTTTGCCTTATGCGTACAGCGATGCTGCCATACAGAAGGAGTATATATGTGCAAGCCTGAGACTACGATGCAGTGTTATTGTAGATGATTGTTTTCAAAAGAGTAGCTATGAAGATTCTATCATCATCAAGATACATCCTATATACGCTATTCAGCGGATTCCAGCGGTAAGACCAACATTGCAATTTTTTATCTATTGTGACAACCAATCAGTTTCTGTGCCTCTAATGTAGTCCATCAATATTTACAATCCATTCTGAAGGACGGATTGAACTGAACAATATGTGTGGGGGGAGATGACATAGTCTTCTCGTAATGAAGAGGCGCAAATGTAATTAGATTATTATTCGTTCTGAGGTGAGAATGAAGAGGCCTTTCGCCCATCTTCGTGCTACATGATACCCCACTCCGGCTCAATCCGTCCGTACTTGGCCTGAAGACAAGCGGCTAATCCGAGGATTAGTACTGCAAAAGGACTTGGGATATTCCGTGGTGTGGGGAAGAGCCTTTAAGAATTCATACTGAGGCTTGATAGTTTACTAAGAGCATTGAACCATTGCTGCAGTCTTGCAATCTATCCATATGATTGAGCTATAATCTATCCGGTTCAAAGAATTCAGAGAATCGTATAAATAGCGCACAATCTGAGCTTCGTGCGAGTGTAATCTACAGTGTGAGTGGACGCTGTATGACAGAAGCAGAGCTTTTGTCAGGCGCATACTGTACAAAGACTATACGTCTTTTCGGTACATAATATCTCTTATAGATTTCTCGAGAAGGATCAAAATTGAAGGCCAGTTTACTAGGTTCGTTCAAGTTCTAGGGTGAAAGTATGGCGAATTTGGCTAGTATAAGTGGTTAGATTAGCAAATAAGTATCCATTATATGTTTGTACGGCTTTAACAGTATTCCACTCGAGAAACGAATGAGACTTTGATCATATGGACCTCTAGAACTATATCTTATGTTCGAGGTTCGCAGTTGATGTATCTTCTAATCTGAGAGTGCGATTTTGTCGATGTTGTCTCTGATAAAATTAGTAACGCATTATTTAGATATGAGAAAACATGTATTAAACACCATTAACGTGCCATCCTCTTGTCTCAAAATGCATGGCACTTCTCCGGTTTCTCGGAGAAATTTAAGAGCGTACACGTTTATAGAAAGGAACGTTCTGCAAAGATATTTATATGTCGGTGAACTTCAAAATTACAAGTTTGATAAGTTAATTCTTATTTCGGTGGAAAATATGTATTTTTTTCTCAATTCCTCTGTGACAGGAGATTCTTTAGAGCCCAACAATCGACTTCTGGTTACTCTCTCGGTATAATTGTATGACGTTTCTCGGATTAAGTTTATAGTAAAAGTTGTTACGCCATAATATGTACTTTATTTATTGTTCAATTGTCTTTGGCACGACACCTGTGTCTGAGAACTCGTAATATGTTAAACTGGTGATAAGAGTGTCCCTCTTGAGTCCAAGTTGATTGATTCTTTCTTTTGTTTGTAGTATCCAGGTGCTTACGCTTACACGCCAGCGAGTTGGTGCAAATCTGTACGTCCGGACTAACTCCAATTATTTCGACCCTTTAAGATATCCGAATGATCTGAATAGAGTTCCGGACCTGTGTGTGAAGACGATGTGGACACTCTCCCAAGAGTTTGCCATATACTATTTGACCTATATCGCTTCGGTGACTTACCTTGTCTTATATATATTTGTACCTAAGTGTATTGCGTGAGCTTAATTTGAGTATGTTGTTTAAACTTAAATTAGTAGTTTTGGAAATCGTGAAATACTACTAAATGGTAGCCTTGTGTTTCGTATTATTCTTCCAAGTTCCAATCTTCGACTATAAACAGTTCTAAGATTATATATAAATGAAGTGAACAGTTCGCCGAATTATTTCTCAATGCACTTTCTTTATTTTTGATGTTGGTGATCTGTCTGAAGCGAAGTTTTTATTGTAGGCCTGGCCAAGAATTGAATCCGTACCTGATATTTATCGACGTTTCACTGGTAACTGGTGTATAATAGGGATAACTCTCGTATATGATTAAACAGCAGTGATAATGTTGGTTATAAGCTAGCAAATATTTACCTATTACTCAATTTACAGTCAATGGATAGATACTGTTGGTGCAATACTCTTGTTTCTATATCTCACGCTATTTTTTTTTTAACGCTGAGACTCGATCGCTCCATCTTTCTCTCTGCAGATGCATTACAACATGGAGGATGCCACTAGATCATCTACAGCATACAAGCACTTGCCGGATTGCTTATTTTTTGTCCTGATCCCACGTGTCATAACTGCCACGATCCAGTTGTCACAATATGGCTTTTTCTTGCTCTGTCGCACTAACGTAATCTTCATAAGGCTTGGGTGTTGGTTAGAGTTCCTGCTATCACTGGTCATGTGAATCTAGATAGTTTTATAATTAATAGTTCTACGTTGCACTATAATTATACTTATCTAAATTAAGTTGAATGATAGATGAAACTTTCTTCCTTCAACAATGATCTCATTCGACAGTTCATGTAATATGCACTTTGCCAATCTCTCACTCTGCTTTTTCCGTTTATATCTAGCTCTCTAGCGAAGTTGCTTTTACTATCAATTGTTGAACTTACTGAGCACGTTCTACCGTTGCTCCTTTGATAGCTGACATAGGAAAGATGTATTTAATCTACCTCAAGAAACCGTCTATATATAATTCTGTAGTGCGATGTATTTGTGCTAAGCAAATATATCAAAAATAAGGGTCGTTATATAAACAGCTGTTATTAAATATACAGCCTAATAATTTATTCAATAACTAATTTTGTGATTGTTTGGAGATTGTCATTCTTGTCTTGTTGTGTTATGGTATTTCGCAATATGATCATGTACTTTTCCCATGCAATGGACTCAATATTTTCCAGTAACATAATTCGGTAATAAATTTGGTTTTGTTGGTAAACGGGATATCTTGTTTTCCCTCCAATAGTTGGACCGCAATTTCGAATACACGATAACAAATATATACATGTTCTCATATAATGGATTCTTGGCAACATATGTGAGAAGAAACACACGCCGCAAAAATAACATCTCCCATTGAATAAGCATAATTGTTTTCACTTATATATTGTCTATCGATAAAATTATTTAATAACCAATGAGATATGAACTCACTTTTTACCATTACCGTGAGTGTAATTTCCCTACATGATTGAAAAAAGTACTAACTTACAATGAGTCAAATAAAACAAGTATAACGTTTTAAGCTTTCGCACAACTGGTCTTTCACTATCGATAACAACAACCCAATATCCTCACTAGCTAGTTGTCGTAAATTGCCAAGTTGCCAATTCATTCGTCGGCAATAATTATGGCTAAGCACTAATAATAAGTTTAATCTGTCTGATAAATCTTGTGCGAGGCTTGTTTTCACTCAGTCTGTAAATTTAAAATGGCTTATTAAAGGGCATGGAATTTCAAAAATACAAAATTTAAAATAAATCCCCCCTATAAGTCTTGGTACCAGTTCTAAATAAAGTTATATTAATATTTATATATATTAGTTTATATAATATATTATTATAATTATATAATAATATTATATATTTTAATATAATTATATATTATATATATATATATATATATATTATATTAATTCTAATATAATAACTTATATATTAATATTACTATATAAATATATATATATATAAATATATATATATTAGATATATCATTATAAATTATTATACTAGTATATTTATAAATATATATTAAGTATTATATATATATGTATTACTATTTATATTATTTATTATAATAATATACTATTTATACTATGTATAATATATAGTTATATTCTATATAGTATATATTATTATATAATATAATTGAATAGTTCGTCTATACTTCTTCCCCTAAGAATCTAACGGTTTTAGCCTTCCATGTGGAGACTAGATCATTTCCACGCAAGTCCTTGCAAAAGTAGGTGCACAATCCTCCATCAACTAGCGCATCGCAGCCAGTCACCAGTAAACTGGTGCCCGCCTTCTCCTACGCAATCTTTCCATCTTATCCCCTCGGTGTCTTTTCCTACTTGGCTTACTTACCTCCCTCCACTCTATTCAACCTTTACCTTCTATGCACGACTTGTCTCCAGGCATCCTTGCATTATAGCGTTGTTTACTCCCACCAGTCTCAGTCCGCTCTAATTCATATCCTGTTCAGCACAGACACCACTCAATAACTCTCTTCGCTACCTAAACTCCATCTCCCTTTGAGCTTTTAGAGGTCGTTAATTTTTTTACCCACTTATCTGTTCCTCAACACCTTTCTTATCAAAGCGGTCTAATATTTTGATCCTAATTATTCTTCCCTGTTGTATGCTCCATCGTTTTCGACCGATATGTCAATGTGGGTGTGTGTGTACCAGTATGTTATCAAATATTTATGCTTTTTCAGGCTGTTTTATACTTGTCCGATGCGACTGCCTCGAGTCTGTGTCCATAAATTGATTTAAACGCTTCTCTCATTATCTCTTCGGCATTTTTCCATTCTTGCCTCCCACTTCCCTTCACATCCTTTCGCTTTGTGGTGTGTGTTATTCATTGACGAGCACCGCTTATGGTATCACTCCCAAACTGATATTCACACGGATTTGTCTCAAATTCTCCTGTCATGCGTTTCACATGCAGTGATCTCCACTTCTCCCTCTCCTCTCAAACCCCGATCTACTCATTATCCCACTGTCTTTTTCCTCGTTTAGTTCAGTGCTTAAAACCAACTTATGTAAAACTAATTCCTCCAACTTCCCCTGCAAAGAGTTTCTGGACAAAATCTTTTCTCTCTGCATACTTCTTCTTTCTACATACTCTCCCTTCCTCCAATACGCCAACATTTGCCAATTCATAAATCGTTACAGTGTTACCTACTTTAATTAAATATATTTCGTAATATCCATCCAAGATTGCGGTTATGAGTTTCCTCTTAAGCTCTTGTTCTCTATTACTTACATCTCAAAGTTATAAAGCTTATTATATTAAAGGAGTTAGGTGAGATCATACATAACATCTGCTACAATTGTCATCACTTCCGTCCCTCACCTCTCAATAACCATTTCTCATTTTTACATCCGTTCTCAATTTACATCATCAACGCTATATATAAAGTTTATTTATTTGCTCTGATAATCTTCTTTCTCTTTGATTTTTTATACGTTTTTCTAGCTTGAAAATCTCTAATTTCCTGCTTTCCACCTTTTGCTAATCCCTTGCTCCCTAATTCTTGTATCTGCCTATCCTTTTTCTCCGCCTACCAGCCTTTTTGGCTATCTACTTCTTCCACTATACTCTCGTCTACCTGTTCTTTTCTATCACATCTCACTCACACACACACCACACACCACACTCATAATATTATATTTAAATTATATAATATTATTTTTTTATATATGTATTATTAATACTATACTATATATAATATATTATATATATATTATCTATTCTATATATACTATATTCTTATCCTATATATATATATTTATAATATTAATATATATTGTATATAATGTTTGATTATATCTATATAAATTATAATATTATATATTTAATTACACCGCAGCTAAGGATATGTGTATGTACCGTACGGAATTTAATATTAATATTTAATATTATATGTTATGTATATATATAATTATATATATATATTATCATTACTTTATATTTATTTAATATATATATATTTAATATATATATTATTCTATTATATATATATATATATCACTATATATTTATATTACTTTTCTAATACTTATATATTTATCATATTTATATATTTACCGTTTATATATTTTAATTACTCTATATTCTTATATATAATATTATTAGATATATGTATTTATATATATATATCTATTAATATATTAATATAATATATATATATCTATATCCCATATATATATATTTATATAATATTATATATAGAAAGAGTTATATATTGTCATATATATTTATTCTTAAATTATTTCATATATTTTTTTACTTCAAAATTATTCTTATTTTTAATTAAATTAATATTTTTTATTTATCTCTTATTTTATCTATTTATAATTTATTTATATTATTATATTATATTATATATTAATTATTCACCTCATACATTTCACTAATTATTATCTTTTAACTAGTATATAATTATCATTTAATTCATTAATTAATATAAATATATAATTTTTTTTTAACAATAATTTATTTGATTATTTATATATATATCAACTATATATATATATATTTTATAATTATACTATTATATATTATGATATATAATATTTATATATTGTATATATTATCTATAGTTCTCACTAGGTTTTCCATACAGTTCATTAATCTATAGGGTATAAATAGTAGATACTTTATATAGATTATTTAGATATAATATATTATTATAAATTATCTTAATTACTTTTAAATGTAATATTTTGTACAACTCATATATACTAATATTATTACAATTTAAGAAAAATGTATAAATATTATGTTAATATATTTAAAGATATTTTTGTTAGTATAAAATTTTTTTATTTATATTTGAGATATTTTAATAGCTTAGGTTAGGTCTATAAATACGTTAATTTTGGTATGATTTATATGAGCTTCAGGAATGATGTAATATAAAGGGTGTATAGTATACCAAATTTAGTCCCGTGCACCCCTAATTATTAGCCCCTAACCTCCTGATTAAGTGAGAACCAGTATAATAAAGTATCTTTAAATTATTATACATCAGATTTTTAGAAATAATAATAAATAAATAAATAAATAATTGTTTACTCATGTATACCTTTTTCTATGAACTTTGCTATGGATAAAACGTATTTATCAGACTGAAATATATACTTTATTATACATTTGATTTATTTTGATATATATTACTATATATTATTTTATTAGTATTTACCGTTTTTTTTTAGATATATTCGATTATAATTTGTATAATATATTGATTCCTAATATATCCTTATTGTCTATATGTTAATTGATATTATTGATTATATATATATATGGTTTACTATTTAATATATATGTATAATTGTATTTAGTTGAGTATGTTAGACTTTGTATATTCTATACCCTATGTTTATTGGATTTATTCCAAAAATTTAAATGGAGGCAAATCTATATCCTGCTTCAAAGTATTTATTTATCTTGTGATTACATGTTACTTATTATTATAACATTTGAAAATCGTTTGTAATTTTGTGTTGCAAGTCTTGTATCGCTTTACCTTCATTTTCTATATGCCGTATAGCCCATATTTCAAGGTAATGGATAACTTCTGCGGTATTTGATAGAATTGCTTATCCTATGGATCCAGCTCCATATACTCGTAACTCATCTCGCCGTGACCGTTAGAGTCAACGCAGACATCCTGAAAAAATGGAGTTCACATATTATTTATTATGTGAAGAGTATCTTTTATTTTATTTGCTTAATATACTTGTAATATGATAGCTAGAAGAGGTGTTCTCTTTTTTCGGCAGTATGTTATAGTTTAGCATTGCCTAGTGCAAAAGTATTTCTTGGTATTTGGTGAGAAGGGGAAGGCTTATCTTTCTATAATTGTTTTCTGAATTTAATTTTCATAAAGTAAATGACTATAAGTAGTGCAGGCTCAGATCTTTGACACCGCTCCATAAATGTGTATGGTCTATAAACGCAACTATATTTAGTGTGCTGTTTTTCTCTATTGATTCATCCATTTAATATTGTTTTTTTATTGACCAATTGATATCCACAAATTCTTTTTGGGGAGCTTCATTATCTTTCATTAGAGAATATTAATAATATTAATATATATAGTTTTTAGTAATTATTACTATATACTCTTATAGTTGTATAAAAAAACTTTAGGCGTTGATATGTTCTGATTGAAAACAATATCATAAATCTATTTTTTACATATAACAATATTTCCTAGATAAATAGCTCCAAAAATTTTCTGTTTCTCTAAGTACTGTATAGTTTTAGCTACAGATTTTTTAGTTTCATCTTGAACTGAAACTAAGACACTTTCTTCTGTCCTTCTCAATCACTCTGTTCAGTCGCACATTAACTTTTATTGATATGGGGGTGTACACCTTGTTGTATTACTTCTAAGAGTATCTCTTTATAAATCTAATAGGCCGGTGATTGTATTGTGTAATATGTTTCCCAGTGGCTTTGAGCGTGACTGTAGTATAAAGGAAACTTGTGATTGTAAGCCTAAATGTTAGCAAAAAATAAATTCTTTAAATTATTTTTCTATAATAATTTTTTTTATGAAATTAGCATCAAGGTAGAATTTTACTCATTTACCGAAAATTCTTTATTAATATACAAGAACAATATATCTATAAATAATACTGTATTGTATTCTCTTACGTAACTATACTAAGCCTGAAAATTAATTTTTCCTGACTGCTATTTGCCTGATATATAGAAAATCATTATATCTAAATTATGCACTTTTCCAAAACTCGTCAAATAATAAGTTAATAAGTAGTGTTTACTCAATTTTCTAGGTCACATTAATTGAGAACTAGTTATCAATTAAACATGTAATATTTCCTATTTTTAGTATATTGGGCATGAACTATCTATGTTAGATGTTCCCCGTTTGAGTACATTTCCGAAATAAAAATATGATTTGTCGTATTTCAATATAATCGATATTTCATAAGTTAAGTCTAAAATAAAAACCATTAGGAACCATCGATTCTCTAATAACTTTGAAAGGTCCAAGAATATTAGAGATATACAGATAATCATTATTGATTATTTAATCTATTTAACTTTATATGTAACTTTCATGTATTTAATCATATTTTTAATAGGTTTGACCAAGTATGTTTGAGTGAGTCACGTCCGTAGTTATTGTCCCTTATATATATAATTATGATATATATTTATTATGTATATATTAATATTTTGATATTTGTGAGACAAAATGTTTATATAAGTATCGATTGGGGGAAGTTATTGTATAATATTTAATTTGAAATAAAGCTGTAATTATGGTTATATATATATTTAGTAAATAGTATTTATATTAAATTTATATTATATTATTATATTATTATATTATTATTTAATTATATATATATTTATATTATATATATATTATGTATATATTAATTATATATATATATAGTATATATTATATATATTAGTATGAATATATATATATTTATATATATACCTATTATATATTACCTATTACATAATTTTCATGATTGATCGGTATATACAGAATATATAAAAATATAATTCTCAATATAACTTATAATCTTCCTTTCATGTGAGAAAAAATATTATTTTTCAAACGATCTCAGAGAATTTTTTTACTATTTAAATATTGTCTGAGCGGGAATTTCGACGGGAGTTCTATAGTTGAAACACTGTTCCTGTGTTGTGTAGTAGTTTTTTAGGAATGTCTAGTGTGGAGTGTCCGTTCTCAGGTATTCTGTATGATAGTGGCGCTCCTGTAATATAGAAAAAAGAATGTTTGTAGATTCAAATTGCTCATACAACAGGAAAAAAAACCCTTGGAGTGAGGATTAGAGAGTAGGAAACATAAGAAGAATTAGATTATCTTATATATAGAAGGTAATAATATATATTAAGAAGAAGTATTAGATAAATAAAAAGAAAACTATCGGGAACAGTTGCATCAGGATCCCGTTAGAGTTACACATTTTTAACTCTGGCAATTTGCATGACATATGTATTAGTAATAATACTTAAGTTTATTTGAATATTGGCTATGAGATTTGATTGTAGTTGTTGTCATGTGGTTCTTCAGACCTAGGGTTTCAATATCCTGGTAATAGAGCATTTTGTATTGCGTCACTCCCTGTCCTTATAAGCATATTTTGTGAATGTATATAGTACGTGTTGAAGGGGTTGCGTGTAGGACGAAATTAAGAAGGATGCTTGGCTCAATTATTTCTCACTATTAAACGTAGGAGTACCGGATGATAGTCCCCACCCTGAATATACGAGAAAGTGTTTAATAAAATACTTTCCAGTTAACCTTAGGGCAATTTAAGAGGGATATACTAATGAGGTATTAATAAGTTTCTAATTATTTTAACACTGGATATAATGAACATTGCACATATATTCAAAGATATATATTGATAATTAAATCATAATGTCGTCATATGAATTTATGGAGTTAGATGAGTAGCTTAGACGATTACTAATGAATAGTAGGAATAGAATGGATGTTAATCAACGAAGAGTAAATTTCTGTCACATTAGTCAATGACATTCTGATTAAATCAAATTCAGTTATCATCCTGAAATACTAATAATTATTCTTTATATATATACTGTTTTTTGTTATGTGTGTTTATGTATGCATTTTTGATATATTAGATTATATTATATTTTTTTTTATTAAATATATACTTAATTTTATCTAAGTATATTATACCAACATGTTTTATTAGGTCGGACCGCTCTCGAGCCAAGCGTTATCCATTGTAAATTTGTAAATTTTTAAAAATTTACCTTATAATATATATATAATACTTCATCTCTCTCTTCTTCTTCATCTCTCTCGTTATTTCCCTTCATTATACTTGCGAGCCTTCTTTCATACTTATCCTTATTATCTACTCTTTTTATATTGATTATCTGAGTGTTTATTATTCTTAATTTCGAAAGGTAATATACTATACGATCAGAGCTGGGCGTTAGTCGCCACCAAGTTGCGTCTCTACTGCGCGCTCGTTTCATGGCGCACTATATCTATTCTATTCTGTTTATCTGCTATAAGGGCTGTCTATAATGTGCCGGCGTAAATCAATTTTTTAAATATATAGGTCGTAACTGAAGTCAAGAGGCGCATCTTCGGCCTATAGTCTTCTGGTGGACGGCCGTTGATAGTTCTCCTGCGCCCCCTTCATGTAATACCTTAACACTCATCGACCAACGGAACAAAGTCAATTTTTTACCCTTAAATAGTTAGTAAGCTTAGTAAGTCTAATGACTACAAACTTATGTATATTCTAAAAACCTAGGTAAATTACATATATATATATATATATATATTATAAATATTAATTATTATATATTATATATATTTATATTAATATATTAATTATATTAATTATATTATTATTATATATATTAATTGTAATATTAATTTAGTTTATTAAGTAATATATTATTTTTTTATTATATAATATTATTATTTATAATTTGATGTGGTATGTGTGGTAATATGTATTAACGTAGTGTGTGATATATGTGTTTATTGTGGTTGTATGTGAGTAGTAGATTGTTTCATTCATGTATATTCCTTCTTATACTGAGCGAATGAGGATGGTTTATTATTTTGCGCAACTATATGCTCTGTGATTACTTTTCATATCTCTGCATACTTCTCGAGTATCGACGTGACACCTCTGGGTGAGATAAACACTGGATCACTAAGAATGGAGTGATGGAAAGATATGAACGTGTAGATATTAGTTATACGGTGTTTTTATATTAGCAAAAATTTAATATAGTTGTGTGTTTTTCGTCCGATAAAAGGCCATGCTTTTATGTATTCCCTCATCCCTAAAGTATATATCTATTGTCAAATGTAATAATTTTAGTCAGAACATATCTACCAGTCACGGTCAGTAAAATGTCGTAAGGCTCGCTAAAAGGTATCGCAATAGGCGCTATTTAAAGGCGCTAGGCGATTCTATTTGTATTTGTTAGTACTACAAAAATATCAGCGCGCATTAGAGTCGCTAAGTACGCATACTAGCGTCCTCGTAGCCTAATTTTTCTGGTCAATAGCAAGCTATAGTATCAGTCACGTGCGCTCACGAGTCGCCATAATACACTTATGACCAGAATTTACCTCTAGGCCGCCGCTCCTCTCAGCTCTCTCTACTCTCTCTTCCATCTCTCACGCTATTACTATATCTATAGTATGTATATATAATATTAATATAGATATAATATATTATATATATATATATTAATTTATAATATAATATATAATATATCTTATATATATATATATTTCTTTTTAGTTATTTTATATATATTTAGATTATAGTAATAGTTGAGATTAGCGCTACATACTTTTTATATTACAAATTGTTTTCTGCTAAACAAAATATTATTTTCACATTATATATTACTCTAATACTTAATTTTAATGAAAGTTCAACGTTTAAGAAACCAACTCTATAGTAGTATACAGATAAAATCCCTGCCTGACCATTTCTCATTGCTGTGATCACTTGAAAAAACATGGATTGATAAATCAAAAGGCCAACAACTAAACTCAATTAAAAATATAAAAATAACTTTTCACACTAAATCTTATCTGACCTATTCGTAATTTGAGCTACAGATTTAGTTAAACTTTTTTAACCCGTATTGATAATTAATAAATAGTATTTAATTTCTCTCTACAGTATTCTTAATACTTATTTTTTTAAGTTGTTATAACTCTAGGCAAAATACCTAATTATTTATTATTATTTAATTATATATTTAATTATATATATTATTATATTTGTTATTTATTATATATTATATTATCACTATTTATTCTTTGACATATAAATATTACTAAATATTCAAGTGGGCGTGTGTGTGATCCAGTGCAATCTTTATGCATCGGAGATGATGTCCTGACAAGATGAGTATAATTAAAATATAACTCGATCCGATTTTTTAAAATTTTCATTATATTATTCTTCATTTTTTCAATAATATATAAAATTATATTTCTATCGTGTTAATGGAGTATTGTTATTTTTATCACCTGACGTAGTCTACATAAAATATATTGCATGTTACCATGATCTTCCCGATTATTACTATCCTATGTAATGATTGTTATTGATTCTGGTAATTATTATGTAATAAGTATCTCCTAAAGTCAAATGCCAAATGGTTTATGTTAGTATTATATATATTATTATATATATATACTTATTAATAATATTATATATATATATATTTCTTATATATTTATAGTATAATACTATATTATATATATTATATGTTTATATATTATTATAT
>JABUQX010127719.1:0-47068 GCA_015478945.1 Trachelipus rathkii | reverse complement strand
TTATATTATATATATATAAAGAGACAGTAAGAACTAAGAAGCCACATTAGATGGTGTCCCATATAACAATAAAAATAAGAATTAAGATAATTTTTAAAAATAATGTAATAATGCATAGTAATTATAATTAAGAAGCCACATGGCCTACCTAGACTGTCCCAGTTCAAACAACAATAATTAATAATTAAAATAATAAAATTAAAAAAAGCCACATTGGCCCCTCCAGAATGTCCCAGTCAATAAATGTAAATAATAAATACGAAATAATAATAATAATACCATGGCCTTTAGACTGGTCCCAGTCAACCATAATAATTAATAATAAGAATATAATTAAGAGCTGCATTAACCTATCTAGAGTGTCCAGTCAACCCATAATATATAAGAATACTTAAGAAGCCGCATGGTCCTATTTTAGACTGTCCAGTTAACCAATTAAAATTAATAAATTAGAGCATGCATTGGCCTACAGAATAAACGTCACCATAATAATAATTAATAAGATAATACTTAGAAAGCCCGTATGGGCCTTCTAGACCCCCCAGTCAACCATAAAAATTAATAATTTAAAAAAACTGTCGAACGCATTGACCCTCTAGAATGTCCTAGTCAACTCATAATTAATAGGAATATACTTAAGACCGAGTCCTTTTTTGACCTGTCCCAGTCACCAATAAAAATAATATTAAGAGGCCATATTTGGCCCTCTGAATGTCCCAGCTCAACCCATAATATTATATAATAAGAATAATACTTAAGAAGCAGCATGGGCCTATCAAGACTGTCGCTTAAAATAATATTAATTGTTAAACAATTAATTAAGAAGCCACATGATTCCCTCTAGAGTCTAGATGTCCCCGTCAACTCTATATAAGATTACTAAAGAAGCCGCATGGTCCTTAAAAACTGTCCAAGTCAACCAATAAAAAATTATAATTGAGAACCCGCATTGGCCACTCTAGAACGTCCCAGTAACCCATAATAAATAATAATAAGAATATACTTAAGAACCGCATGCCTACTTCTAGACTGTCACCAGTCAACCAATTAATAATGTAATATAATTAATAATTAAAAATAATAATTAAGAAACCGCATTGGCGCCTCTAGAATGTCCCAGTTCAACCATAATAAATAAGGATAATACTCAAGAAGCCGCATGGTCCTTTTAGACTGTCCCAGTCAACAATAAAAAAAATAATTACGGAAGAGCATTGGCCCCTCTAGAATTTCCCCGTCAACAAAATATAAATATCAATATAAATAATAAAATATTTAAAAAGCGCCTGGGCCTATCTATACTGTCCCAGTTAAATACAATATATAAATATTTAAAATAAATAATTTAAAAAGCCGCATTGACCCATCTAGAATATTCGCAAACTATATAAATAAGAATAATACTTTAAGAAGCCGCTTGATCCTTTTTAGACTGTCCCAGTCAACCAATAAAAATAATAATTAAGAAGCCGCATGCCCTTCTAGAAAGTTAAAGCTAACCCATATAAATAATAAAAAAGAATAATTCTTTAATAGCCGCATGGGCCTATCTGACAACTTTGTTTTTCCCCCCCCAACCGGGGGGGGGGGCCCTTATTTTTCCTTATCCTCAAAGCCAAAAAATCTAACTCCTCGTTGCTTTACGTTGCACCCTCTCCAGCATTAATCATATGTCTTTCTAATAAGGGCCTAAGGGATGCTAAAATTGTAGGACAATATTTACAATTACTTGTCCACATATTATTATACGACATTATGCAAAAACAATATATATAATTAGGCTGCATCTGGCATTAATTTTCAATTTTTAACCTAGGCCCTAGCTCTGAGTTCAAATCTTACAAATGGAAAAATTAAACAGCAACCATACAAAGATGTTTTCAGACCTACGGGTTACCTGCCATAGTTTGTTGAAAATTTGAAAAATATATTTAAAACTTCATATATAGATAGTTTTATTTAATTTTTATACTTTAATGTTATTTAAATCCCTTAAATATACCAAAAAATAAAAAATATATAAAATATAAAAAAATCAAAAAATTCAAAAATCAATAAATCAAATAAAATCATGATTTCTTTATAAAAAAATCAAGTAAAAAAAATCATGTGATTTTTTTAATTTGATTTTTTTTCGTGCCATCCGCTTTTTGAGTGACGTAGGATGTTGCCAAATGTATAGTTCTTGAATTTAGTTTTATATAAATATAATAATTATATAATATATATATATATATATATATAGTATATATATATATATTATATATATATATAATATATATATATAATATAATATATATATATATTATAATTAATATATATATAATATTATATATATATATAATATATATATATATATAATATATATATATATATATATATATATATATATTATATATATATATATATATATAATATTATAATATTACTACTATATATATATATATATATATATATATATATATATATATTATATATATATTTATATATATATATATATATACTATATATATATATATATAATATATATTATATATATAGCCTACGTAAAAATTGATCGCTTAGCGACAAGCGAATAGAATTTTAGTTTCAATTCATCTGTGAGAGGTCAGGTCATGAATTTAGTTTTCTCACATAAGTATTGAATGATTTAGTGTTACGTTTTCTGTAGAATGTCATTGTTGGCTATTTAATGGAAGACAGGACCTTTGGCCTGGTATTTATGTGGGTAAAAATATCAGGTTTTTCACAAATATTCAAGGCACGAACGATTTCAACAATGTTAAAAAGCCATTTAAAAATATATGAAAGAAAGCGTTAACACACACATATATATATTTATTATATATATATATATAATATATAGTATATATATATATATATATATAATATAAATTATATATATATTATATATATATATATTATATATATATATGACAAAATTTACGTTTTTTTATTTCTTTCTTATTTTTTATTTTAATATTATTAATTTATATATTTACCAATTGTAAATCAAAAAACAGCTATCTACGTTAGCTCATTGTTGGGCCAATTAAGTCCTAGTGTACGGCTTTTAATTCTAGGGCACCACGATCCATCTAGGTTAGGTCTAATGTACGACTTTAATTTCTATTGACCACGATCCATTAGGTTAGTCCTTGTGTACGGCTTTAATTCTAGGACACCACGATCCATCTAGGTTATGTCCTACTGTACGGCTTTTAAGTCTAGTTTAGGATAAAGTTTGGTTATGCACACAGATTCAAACCAATATATATATATATATACAAAGGTGGGCACCCTTAATGAGAAAGATTAACTTTTCAATTCTATCGTTAACAAAAAAAATAAAACTGATTTTACTATGCTTGGGTTATCGAGTAAGAATGTAGCGGAAGTTAACGTTACTCGTTAACGATTAACCGTCTTTTTTTTTTTTTTACAGTTATCAACACCACTCACGGGCAGAGCCCATCAAGGAGGGGATGTTGCACGCCAAATTTCATCCGCTAGCGCAAATTACACAGATGAACATGGACGCAGGCTTTAAGTGAGGAGATTAATCCAGTAGGAACATACAGAAGACGGAAGAGAGTTCCACAGAACAGTGGTGGAAGGGAAAAAAGAAAAACACCGCGCACAAACTAGCCTGAAGTTCCAATATTCTACACAAAATCGTCGCAGAGTGACAGCACCCTTGTGCTACTTAGGGCGTCCGAGAAAGGTGGTTTGTACGCGAGTGGGTAAGTTCCCTCGAAACTGCCTGCGGATACCTATAGAAAAGGATGAAAGCACCACATCGTGCCGCAAAGGGTTCAAGGTGAACTGGAAAGTACATAACGTTTATAAGCCTTTTGGCTTTGGACTCGACCCTGTCCGAAAGCCGGTTTAAACCAGAGCCCCCCCGAATGAGAACAGTACTCTATACAAAGCCGGAGAGACCCTGTATAGCTGGAGTAACTGAGAAGAGGAAAAAAAGTCACGCAGTCTGACAAACAGAACCAGTTTCTTTGAGGCCGCCCTAAGCAACCGTTGTGATGTGAGGTTTCCAAGGCATTTTTTTTATGTTAAGGCCAAGGAGAAAGGCTTTGCAAACAGGAGAGACGAAAGAAACGTCAAAAGAGAGGAAAGTTGGGAGGTAATTTAGAGAGGGAGATTTGTAGAAGGTGGGTTTTTAAAGAATGGAATTTCACAGGTTGAGACGACCCCACCCGCAAATCTATCTACAGCGAGAACTTGAATCGGGAAAGATAAGACGAGACGGGCATTCTAGAAGTAAAGATGGAGAGCAGAATTGAAATGAGTTGAAGAATGAAGGTCGAGGTCATCGGCTGTGATGGCATTAGAGTTAGTGTGCAGGTGACGAAGATCATTAATGAAAAAGTTAGGAATACAAGTAGGAGATGAGGGACGAAAACCTGCAGGAGGAACTCACTATTGACAAGAAAAAGAAGAAGAAAGTCGCTCCATAACATAGCCGATGTTTAGCGACATGAAAGATAGACATAAGTAAAGCAAAGAGAAGGAGACAAGGAGGCGGGTTGCCGAGCAGCAATGAAGTGCGTGCCCATACCCGGTCAAATGCTGGATATGTCAAGCCGCTCATCTACGCAAGTCTGCACGTTAGTCCTAAGGAGCGGGGAAACCTAAATCGGTTAAATAGGGAAAGTATTTCGCCATTAGACTTTGAACACCAAAAGCTGTCACTAGCGATCGGAAAGAAGGAAGAGATTTCCAGATGGTCTAAGAAGTGAGAGTTGAGAAGGGTTTTTCAAAGATCCTTAGATAGAATACAAGTGAGAGCAATAGCGATGTTAGAAGGATCAGAGCGGCTTCCTTTCTCCGGAATGGTTGACATGTGCGTGCTTCAACACTGGGAGGAAATCTAGTATTAAGACAGAGGTATAGTGAACGAGGAGGCGGTGTGTCAGCCAACGTAAACACATTCCCTCACAACCTGTTTTTTTTCCAACCCTGTGTTAAACATTACTAAAATGGATAATAAGTAAATATAAACACATTTGAGCCATTGAGAGGAGCGTTTAGGAAATTTTGAAAAAAAAAAAGGATTTTCTCTTATCAAATCGAATCTAATACAATTTTAAATCTGAAAAAAAATTTTTATAAACTCGTAAATTAAGTTAAAGGTTAACGGTTGTAGGGGAAAATTTTAACTCGTTAATAGTCCGTAACTTCTTTTCGAAATAACGAAAGCTTTAAAAGTTAACGAAAAAT
The DNA here is from genome assembly GCA_015478945.1 of Trachelipus rathkii. Lineage (NCBI taxonomy): Eukaryota > Metazoa > Arthropoda > Malacostraca > Isopoda > Trachelipodidae > Trachelipus > Trachelipus rathkii. The sequence continues at coordinate 41,833 of JABUQX010127719.1, read as the reverse complement.
TTAACGAGTTTAATAACGGATTAACGCTTTAACGCGCTTAATGCCCACCTGTATATATATATATATATATATATATATATATATTATATATATAATATATTATTATAATATATAATATATATATATACAGGGGCGGCTCGTCATTAAGGGCCAGTGGGGCCCGGCCCCCCACCAGTAATTCTTTAAAACAAATAAATTTCTTAATTAAAAATGAAATTATTTGAGTAATTTCATTTTAATTCGATCTTCTAACAAAATTATTTGGTCATATTCAAAATTACATTCTCGAAAATTACACTTTCATTTTACGGAGAGCTTCGCAGCCTTCTGGGCAGAAAAATTTGGGCCCAGGAATATTAAATAAGCGTATACAACAAATGTACGCACGCACGTCTTTTGTGACGTAGACTCTCATTCATTCAGTTTATTGAAAGCTAGGGCCAGGGTGAACGGGCCCACTTGGATATTAATTGCATTATGCATATATTTCTTTAAAACAACATGATTTGTTTAAATATATATATATTATATATATATATATATATATATATATAATATTATATATATATATATATATATATATATATTATATATATATAATATTACATATATATTATCTATATACTATATATATTATATATATAATATATATATCTATACTATATGATTATATATATATATATGAATATATATATATAATATATATATAATATCATTATAATATATATTATATTATATATATCATATTATAATTATATATATATATTTATATATATATATTATATATATATATATATATTTATATATATACTATATATATATTAATAGCTTAAACTTAAACTTAAAAAACGCGTGTGTGCGTACATTTGTTAATAATAAAGTCTGGGCTCCATTATTTCGCTGGCCCCGATAGCTTTTTCGTCAATATTATATGTTTTTAGATTTTAATTTGGTTATACCTGTCAACATCCAATTTATAATTACTTGAGAATTTACCAGACCATTAAATACATTGTTGAAGTGTTTGATATTTAGTTGGTTTGAAATAAAAAGAAACAAAAAAAGGTATTTTTCGTTGAAATTTAATGAAAGGATTGAAAGTCCTATTTTTTTGGTAATTCATTGGATTCATTGTCGTTTTAATTACAGTGTTATCCCCCAATCCTAACGAATTAGAAAGAATACTTTGTGATTATTTATTATCAATTAAAAAAATGATTATTAATTAAAAACATTTTACTTAAGTAACTACGCAAACTCGAGAGATGTTCGGATTTGACAAAAATTTTCACAGGGGAGAATCATTGAAGCCAAATTAGTCGTTTAAGTGCGTTAATGATTTTTTTTTTTTTTTTTTTTTTTTTTTTAAGGGAAGGGGTGGTCCGATTTTTGAAAATTTTTTCACAGGAGGCATCTATGAGAAAATATTTTTTGAATGTACAAAAAAATGATTAGAGTAGATAATATTTTAATAAAGGCATTTTCCACCTTAAAACATGAAGAAAAATTAGAAGTTAAAAGACTTGGACCGTATCAGCCTAGAGATGTTCACATTAATCAGAAAGATGGAAAGAGCATAGAACATTTTGTAAATCTTGCGTTTTGAGAAAAAAGAGAAATGGCTTACTGTAAGTAATAACAAAAATGCTTATTTTGCTTCTACTGTCTGCTATTTGGAGGTGAAAATGTATGGGCACGAACAGGTTGCAAGGATTTAAAACATCTCTCAGAGAAAATTCACAAGCATGAAAGAAGCCGAACTCACTTGAATAATTGTATTCAGTATTCCCAACTTGGGAAAGTAAATATTTTATCATCAATTGATTGCTTCGTCTGTGAGCATAATGAGATAGAGACAAAAATGACATATTTATCTAGAATTATAGATTGTAAAATTTTGGGAATTCACAACTTTTTCCAGTGTAATTCCTCGATTTTTTCATAATAATAATAATATTGTTAGACATGGTTTATTACATATCTAAGTTTGATAGTGTCTTAGAAGATCACTTGACAAATTCTAATGTGGCAAAAATACCTCAAAAACTATTCAAAATGACCTTTTAGACTGTATGTATCATGTTTATATCGACGAAATAAAATCAGAAATTAATGATGTCAGTTTTGTATCCATACAAGCAGATGAAACGACCGATATCACTTGCCTTTCACAGTTTGTGATTATTTTGCGCTATTCTAGAAATTCCCAACCTGTCGAAAGATTTTTAAGTTTTGTTAATATTCATAATAGAACATGCTAACAAGTGTTCTGAAAGAAGAATTAAAATCTTTTAACTTAACCAACAAGTTAATTGCACAAGCCTATGACGGAGCAGCTGTTATGAGCGGGTCCCACAACGGTGTACAAGTGCAGATGAAAGAGTACTACCCTTACGCCCATTATGTTCATTGTTACGCAAAAATTAATTTAATTGTTGAAAAGACTTTGCTCATCAAATAAAAGGATAAAAATAATTTTTTGCAAATTTGAGTTCGGATTGGTGCGTTTCTTCACGATTCCACCTAAACCGTAAAAAAATCATATGCTTCCAAGAAGTTTTAATGTTCTTCAAGAATTGTCAACACCAGATGAATTTTCATTCTTTAAAATCGATCTTAAATTCATAAAAGAAAAATAAAAACACAACTGTTGGAATGTTTTAAAAGGAGTTCGAATGAACGACTGATGGAACGATAAAAGCACGTAATTCAGTAGGCACTTTGAAAGATATTGGAATGACTACGAGTTTAATTTGCTTTTCTTTTTTTATGAAACGTTGAAATATAAAAGATATTTTATACAACGTTTTAACAAGTCCAATAGAATCCATACCAAAATAATATCTCTTCACAGTTGAAGATTGCTTGAACATTTTGAATCTTCAATTCACTACTACGGCCACAATTAGCCAATTTCTTATTGTCAGGGGGCCATGATAGTTTATGAGTTTTAGAAGTTCCATAAAAGACTTACAAAGCAGTTTCATGGTAAGTTACTGTACCTTAAAATACACGACTGCGTAAAGAGTCCTGTAACCAAATAATCTACTAGGAAATAAATGAAAGCATTTAAAATTTTGAGATTGTTTCGCTCCTACCTGAGGAAAGAGAGATGATAACTAATTTATCATTAGTATTTCATAACTTAGCAAGCTTTCTTTTTAACTTAAACGGATCTCATTCATTATATATATAAGTTAATAAACTATCTATGATAATGAAACCTTTAGTTCCATCACAAATGTTAATGGCTTGTATAAATTTTTGGACGATAATGGTTTATGCGATGCTTTTTCAGAGGCAGCAAAATTAATAGAAATCGTTTTAGTGACGCCCGTGTTGACTGCCGATTCTGAACGTAGTTTCAATACTTTAAAAGCGCATTAAAACCCTTCTTAGGAACACAACTTCCGAAGTATTAAGATTAAACGCCACTTCGCCCAGTAGACGATAACTGACACCCGCGCGACACCACTACAGCACTCCGCCAAAACCTAACATATAAATTTCTTTCATTGTATTCTTCCGTTCTTCGAAATTTTATTGAAATAAATAAATTTAAACAAAACTCCCTCCTCAACTTTCCCCGTCAAACTTATATTTATCCCCATCTCCAAACTCAAGAGCTATTTTCACCTTTGATTAATATTAGGGTAGCGAGACTATGTTTCAAGTTACCATTTTAAATATAAGCTTTGACTAAAATTTTGAATTCTAAATTTATTGTCTATGGAAGCTGAGAAATCTCACCGAGCGGAATTAATAGTTTGATTGAAAGAATAATCCTTTTGTATGACAAATAAATTGGTGAATAAAGTCAGACTGTTTGGCGCCTATTTAAGCACGAATTCCCAACCCAACGAGCCGACATTAAAGGTAGTTTTTTTTTAACAACTGCGTTTTAAAAGGACTAGTAATATTTTTTTATTGAAGTATTCAAGGAAAACTATCCCATTTTTATATTCTGTCTGTCTTGTATATTAATATCATATATATATATATATATATATATATTATATATATATATATATATACTATATATATATATATTGTATATATATATATATAATTATATATATATTTATAATATATATATATATATATTATATACTAATATATATATATTATATAATATATATATTATATATATATATATATATAATATATATTATATACATATATCCATAAATGATATTATAAAGACATATTACATATCTAGCACTATCATGTATATTACTGACTATATAATTATATAATATATATATATATTATAATAATATATATATATATATACATATATTTATATTATATATATATAATATAATATTATATATATATATAATAATATATTATATATATTATATATACTAATATATTATAATTATATATATATAAATATATACTATATATATAATACTATATAGTATTATTTATATTATATATAATCTAGAATAAATATATGAATATATACAAAAACAGACCTGGCCCCACCATTTTATTCATACAGCCCGCCACTGTTATATACTATAAATATATATATATAATATATATATATATATATATATATAATAAACCTAATATATATATACTATATATATATCATTATATTATATATATATATTACGGGAAAGTTCTATATTTGAATCCGTTCATATTTATAATACACTAGAAATTAAATTAAATATTTATTTCTTTAGTATCATATATATTAAAAAAAAATTTTCTAGAGGGTTCCATGACAAAACACTTCAGTTAAAGGTTATTAATGTTTCTATAGTTTTTGATAAAGAACCAAATTTAACCAATGTTCCTTATAAGTTAGGCCTCCAAGGTAACTGTGCTTTTGGAATTTGTTCATAATAGCCCAAGGAAGTGCTTTGCGCATATATGAAATAATTTACTTATAATGGCCAAAACTTAGCTTAAATGGTAATCTTATTCTGAAAAACATAAATCTAAGACTAATATTTTTTATATTATATGTGAAAATACGAGAATTTAAACATTTTTATTCGTTGAAAAATGTTTATATTGTATTGAGTTTTGACAATTGCATATTATATTTTTAAAATTAGTTTTCCAATTTCTTTCCAACTTTTTCACAAAGGACTATCATATTACTAATGCCTCAATGGATGATGCAAAAATTGGTGAATTAAAATAAATTCTTGGTTAAAAAAGCAAATAAGTTATATATATATAATGACTAATAAGTACATTTCTTATAAATATATCATAATTATATATATATATATATATATATATATAATGATATATATTATTAATATATATAGATATATATAATTATCTTATATATGTATATAATATCTATATACACGCCTGCTACTTTGATAATAATAATAGTTTACCATATTTATATATGTTATTAAATAGATACTATAATATATGTATATATTGTATCATTATATATAATATTATTGTTGATGGTATAAATGAAAAATAAAACATTTAATAGTAATATATATATATAATAATAAAACATTTAATAAATTATATATTCATATATCTATATATATATTTATCTCAGTTTAGTATATACTATGGGCACGCGTTCCTGTATATATAAAGGTTGTACTTAAACTATTTAATAACTAAGCTATAACACGGATAAAATAAATGAACATGATTTACAAAATCGATGAGCGCTGAATTCAAAATTGGCCCCAGAATATAGAATATTAAAATTAAAATTATAATAAAAAAAAATTACGCTTTTATAAACTGTATAATGTCTAGTGGAGTTAAAAGCTGTACATAATGACAATTGGATGATTAGAAATAAATCTGCATTGAGAATCAGAAGAATCAGCACTAATAACGGTGAGGAAAAACATTAGATGACGGGAATAAGTTTGACCCAAAATGTTTATGAAGAAATTTTAATTTTTTAATATTTTTAATAAACAGGACGAAATACCCATGTAGGTAATAAACAGTACAAGACGATTAGATAGAAGTCGGTATGTTTTCTCGGACTAATAATTCACTTACCGCTAGGGACGACGGAGGGACTTTCGTCACCCCCCTTCTGTCCCTCTGCGTCGGGCTCGAACCCTCACCTCTACATAAAGGATATAAATAGAAAAAACATAAATTTAATAATTTTTTTCTGTTATATTATTATATTAAAAAATATGAGATACATTTTATGGTTAAACATTTTCTTTCGATATGACGGCAAGCTTTCAATTGAGGATCCTTTTCCAAAGGTCAAATCCCAGAGCCTATGCCACTTTTTACTACAATATTAATTAATTCAACATGTTTTAATTATAATATTAGATTTTATAAAAAATTAAAAAATTTTTTTTTATAAATTCTGCTCACCTCGTTGGGGGAATCCAAAAACCGTAAAACAAAATGTTCTTTACTAAAATCCGATGTATAACTTACAAATAAAATAGATAGGACAAATGCTCTAAGGTGTCAATAATCGCTAGGATCTCAAGTTTTGTTTCATAGTTTAATGTCAAAGTATCGGAAACTGTTAAACTTATTTACCATGGCTCTATGTGGATTCTAGCCCAGGGATAAAACAAGACCAATTTTTTTTTTTTATATAGTATTTAAATTTTTTACTAATACAAGTTCTCGAGTAAATACTATTCTAACTTATTCATTATATAATATTAATAAGGTATTTATTAATAAAAAATTTACTAAAAAATTAATTTGAAATTATATTAATATTATTTTACGAACTAGTTGTAAGTGGGGTGGTAGTAATAAGTAATTGTATTACGTTGCTATTTGTTGATTATATTATATATACTAACATAAGCTAATATAAATATTATTATAAATAATAATGTAGTAATTAATCTTATTAATGAGTTTAATTAATATATAATGAAATATTAGAAATATATACTAATGGTTTATATAACAATATATTGGAACCTGCGAATTACTTAATTTATAAGGAGCCATTATGATAAAATTCCGCGTGCACCAACAATGTTCGCGTAAGGCTTCAAAACAACTCCTGTTTAACACATCTATATCGGGCAATCCAACAACAAAAGGTTGCATACCTATTAGTTCAAATCCGGGCGTATTTTTTGATCGTTATCTTTTGCCTTTCTTACATAAAAATTCTTCTTTTGATTTAGGTGGCGGATATCCGAGGTTCGGAAGAGGCGTGATAGATGTAGAAATATGCAAATAAGTAAGTATATATTACCTATTAGATATAAGTATTAATTCTCGTAAAGGAAGTCACCTTCCCCTGGGAAAATGGTTTTAAGAAAAACTCTGTCACACTCTGCAGCTTGAACCTAACCAATTAGGACAAATATGTGTGCGTCCACAAAAAATTTCAACAAAAACTGCCAAGTATTTTTAAGATTTTATAAATCCTGCAGCGTTAAATTATCACCAATCGCCACAATTTTAAAGGGCATAATGTTGGGTTTCGCAAGAGTCTACATAAAAGTTTTTATAGCAAACAATCTCTCGGATCAGGACTCATATCAGCAAATAAGAGTGTTAGTTGTCATGGTACTCCCATTTTGATATTATTTTCTGGAAACCAAAATTTTAATCCATATCTGTGAACCCGGGTTAGCATATCGAAATTATTAATTTATTATTCAACCCCGCAATTTTTCCGCAAATTTTAATATAGGGATCCCTATATTTAATTTAAAAAATTTATGGAAATGAAAAAATATTATTAAAAGAAAAGAATATTATAAAACTCTCACAATAATGTGATTATTTAACAGCATAAAATAATTACAAAAAATATGACCAAAATTTGAATAAATCTCAATATGTATCTCTAATAAAAAAATATCACGATTATCCTGTAATCCGTAATCAAATATGGTTAGCTACATATAAATAAGCCGAAAAATAGACAATATGATGAAACGAACCCTAAATCTTAAAAAATATTCCGTCTGGTGGTAAAAACTTTTCTTCTTTCAGCTGAGAATCCAATCTATATCTTGATCCGAAATTAAATCTTTTTTAATATTCGTTCTCAGTTTTAATTACTGGCAAATTCTTATTAATGAAATATACAGCACTAGCTGAACGAACTTTCTTTTAAATCTTTCATCTTGGTGCAGTAATTACTCACTAATGCTTTTATTACCCCTATCCTTACTCACTAAATGTCCCTTTCTAATAATAGCCCAAAAAATAATTGAAATTTCATAATATTGTCTAAAAATATATTGTATAATTCAATCTCCGATTTTATCTTTAACATTACGATGATTTAATACATAATTGAACACACAACTGCTTTGGTTTTCAAAATTCCCCAAAAACCAAAATAATGCAAGTTTATATAACCTAGGGAACCAGGAAGGTTCATTACAATAACTTTGCCACAATTCTTCTTTAAGGCCCATGCTAGTACTTGAAGATTATAGAATCTAGACCTGATCATACAATTTGTAAGAAAAAGATATTGGAAGATTATTTGGCAAGAGGGTACGTAAGAGGAACACTGAAATATTGCTTATAACAATTTATAACTGTGCGTCGCTCTTAACCTTCGTGTTCCAGTAAGCGCGCATGAAGGTTGGAGAGTAAATATTTAGTAATGTTCTTAACTATCAGACGAAAACTTTGCCCAAAAATAATTTCTGTAAAGGTCTCGATTACTTATTATTTCATACAAGACTGTCATTTATTGTTTGAAAGAGTATATAATGTTTTCATCCTTATATGAACAGGTTTAATCTGTGCAGCAAAGCCATTAGAACAAGAGACAATAATCTCAATAATTTATACAACGGAGAGTGACAGGAAGTTTTTTTCTACAATTTCAGGCCTCATTATATTAAGTGAGAACAAATATAAAAAAATTTATTTATTATTGAAAAAATTTCTCAGAATAGAGAGGAGAATCTTAGAGCGCATAAATTTCAGGCTACTAAATCTAATTGAATGTAGCATAGATAAAATTCTGAACCTAGTTATATCTTAAGAATATTGTCTTGTATGAAGCAAACTTATAGTTTCCTGCCCTGGAAGTTTAATTAACATAAAAATTCCTAAGAATATGTCTATATTTACGAGGATCCTTCTATATGATCTCTTGTCTCTATAAAAATAACACAAATCATTTAGATACTATTGAGAATAACATATTCCTTGATTAAAAAACACTAGAGTAATGATATTTTACAATTAAACACCTTCATATTCTTCACAGGTTTATTTTGGCGCAAGTGGTTTAAGGGACAGTTGCCCCACAGTAATAACATGATACAGAAATATTGTATGTATTACTACAATTCGTGTCCTTGTATTTAAATTTTAATGCCATGGTAGAAAAAGCCATTTTAGTGTAATTTATGGATTTCCATTCAATTCTGAATCGTAGTTAAATAAATGTTTAATAACCATGTGTATATTTAAAGCAAACCTTCTCTTACTATTAGACGGAACTCTTGATATAAGTAGATCTTGAAAAAATGGGGTGTAAGGTCCAAAGATGTTTCCTCAGAAAATTCATTAATTAAATATTTTTATTTTTTCTTTTGAGTAGGTTCTGTATAATCAGTACTTATTAAATAGCTTTAATTCTGAGACTATACGTGGAATATTAATAATATATATATAACAAGTTATCCTCATAAAAATCTATATGGAGCAAGAAATCAAGGTTTCAATGAATAACTCGTATGCAACTTTTTCATTTTTTACCTATAAATTCTCATTTACTTACTCGGTTACTTTCTAACTTAATAAAGTAACTTAATCTTACATCACTATTTCTTCCTAGATAATAATTTTATTATATCATATATATATATTATATAACTATATTTGAAAAAGAGGCAAAAAAATTAATTCAGCCGGTAAATTGATATTGAGATTCTGAAAGGGCGATGCGCTCCTTTCCAAATTATTCTCTAGATTAATTTTCTATAAATTTCCAATATTTTTCACATCGGTTTCTCTAAATTTCTGTTAATTACTGTCAACAAAAAGGACACCTTAATAAAACATTAGACAGAGAAAGGTTATAAATAAAAATGCTACATTCTGATAGTCTAAAGAAAATAATAACATATCCAATTATCCATAACGAAGTCCTCTAAAAAAGTTGATTATCGAAAAGTTAGAAAATTAGAAATAACTTCATAACTAAATTGCATATTTTGTGATCCCGCTTATAAAACACTACTAATAATTTCAAAAACAAACTAAAATGGGCCTCCCTGAAAGGTTTGAGTTCTATATTCCTTATTAAATTTATGTTACCATGGTCTTTTGTCTTTTAACATATTGGACACATCTTGATATTTATCTCCCACATCAAAGAATTAATATAAGAAAAGTGACGGAAGGCGCAAATCATGAGGTTGTTCGCACCTGGTGGACCACAGAAACTAATGAATCTGTATTCTGAGAGTCTTTATCAATCCATACACAAAATGAATGAAGTCAATTTATTATGGTTTTTGTAGTGTTATTTTTTATATCGTAAAGAAAATAGTTGTGGATTTTTTATGATACTTGTTAAATATTTTCTGAGAAAATTTAATAAATACAGGACGCTAGGATCAGGTAATTAAACAGACCTTAAAATATAGATATTAACAAAAATGTCGGAAGTGTTATGAAAAAAGAAATGTAATTAAATATAATAAACTTAATTTTCGTGTAAGATGCCGGTTTGCATTAAGAGTTCGCTCTATAAACATAATTTAAATATAAGTTTGTCCTAACAACTTGCTCCTTGTAAGTTGTTAATCTCAGAACAAATTCCTGCCATTCTTGAAAACACAAGAATCAACTTCTCTATACAACTTAAAATTATCCCCATAGTTAAAAAATTTCGCATCGTTTCTCCTTAGCAATTCTCCATTTTTTCTCACCAAAGCTGCATAATATATTATAAAACTTGGCTCCGAGTTAAACATAAAGAATAATTGTTGGTATATTATCACCAAAAATATTGGTGAATCTTTATGTTATTTCCCAAACCTGATAATTGTAGAAGTGAAAATAGTTTCACAATCTCTACCCACCCGCTTAACAGGTTCATTCCTATTGTAAAGACCTCCCCTAAGTTTGATTAACTATGTCAATAACCAGTTTCTCAGAACAGCCTACATTGAGGGATATTTAGTAATGGTAGGTAAAAGGTCTTTTGCAAGTGCACTCTCATGTCAAAGCAACATATAAGAATGCAGCTATATAATATAGAATTTTTCATCTTGCAATTTGTTAGCTTTAATGAAATTTAAGGTTTAATCAGGCGTGTTAACGCCTATGTTAAAGCAACCCAGGATATTTTACACTAGTGTATTATGACTCTGATCTTACATTAGAACCAAATTTATGAATTGAACAAGCGAATTGTTATTTTGTGGGGCATTACACAAAATGCATCTAAGCTTACAGTGTAGTCTGGAATAGCAAGATCTTTAATATTTAAACAATGGAACGGCATATCTTTAGACATTTCATAAGGAATGGTTGCCGAAAAATTATGATTGGTCAGTGTTCCTAATAATGTGAAAATGGCTGTACGTTAAGTGTTTGGAATTATATTCTGATATAAAGGTGAGGTGTATAGCCTTAAGGTGTAACAATTTACCTTTGATTTGAATTTTAAGTAATAAATTTACATACCTTATTATGCACCCCTAGAACTGGCGCTAAGATTTTAGGAACTAAAGCCTAATTTAGGCCTATTTTAATATTTTATTTCTTATACGTAAATCATACTTTTTCCAAGTTGGTAACGACATATTTCGTCAATCCGTAGCGTTTTAAACCTCGTGCCCCCAATTCATGAATATTGTTTTGCAACTTGAATGTTTCTAGGGACTATTGAGTTTTTTTTATTGTTTATTATTTTCTACTGTTTGTGAGAAGTTAAATGTAGTTGTTACAAAATATGTATGTAATCACTAGATATGCAGTTATTTGGAATGTGAATTTATTCTGATTTACTCTCATAATTGGGAGTTTTTTATAAATATTAAACAAAGATAATATATCTAAATTTTACTTATAATTTGTACCCTCCGTTTAAACCAAGAAATTTTTAAATTTTCAATGAAAGTCAGCTATTTAATAGTCACAACTTTTAGCTTATGAAGTTTATACGATATGTGCTAGTATATAAAGTACCAGATATTCATAGAAAACTAAAAATATGTAATACATCTATATTTTATATAGAGACATCATATAGATCTACCAGAGGGGATGGTGAATAAGCTGAATATATATATATACTAAGCTAATTCCTCTTTATAATATATTTATACTAAATAAATAATATATATATATTATTTATATATATATATAATTAAATCGATGTCTTTAATTTCACAAAAAAAAGTTAATAAGAGTCTTAAATCTCTCTCTCTCTCATATAACCTACATCCTTCTGCAAATTCCCTTCTTCTCTACTCTCTCTCTTCATCATCTCTTTCTACTCTCTCTCTTCTCTCTCACCTCTCATCCGCTGCTCTCGTCTCTCGTGCTCACGTCTCCTCTCTTCTCTCTCTCCTCTCTCTTTCTCGTGCTCTCTCTCTCTCTCTCTCTCTCTCTCTCCTCACTCTTCTTCTTCTCTCATCTGCTTTCTCTCTCCTCGTCTCTCTTCTTCATCTCGCTCCTCTCTCTTCTCTCTCTCTCTCTCTTTCATCTCTCTCTCTCTCGTCTCTCATCCTCTCTCTCTCGTCTCATCTCATCTCCTCCTTCTCTCCGTAAATCCTCATTTATGAACAGTTCTACATTCTGATATTTCTCTTCTTCTTCTCTCGTCTTCCTCTCCTCCTCTCCTCTCTCCTCTCTCTCCTCTTTCACTCTTCCTCTCCTACCTCTTCTTCGTTCTACCTACTCCTCTCTCTCTCATCTCGTTCTCTCTTCTCTTCCTCTTCTAACTCTCTACTTCTGCTCTCTTCTCATCTCTTCTCATCCTACTCTCTCTCTCTCTCTCATCTCTCTCTCTCTCTCTAGCTTCTTCTCTCTCATCCTCTCTCGTCTCTCTCTCCTCAAACTCTTCCTCTGCATACTCTCTCTCTCTAATTCTCGTGCCCTCTTACTCTTCCTCCCTAACCTACACTGTCTCTCCTTCTCCTACTCTCTCTCTCTGTCTTCTCATACTCTCATCTCATCTTGCCTCTCGTACTCGTCTGACTTCTCCACTACTCCTCTTTCTCTCTCCTCGCCTACTCATACTCATCTAACTCATGCTTCCTTCTCTCCTTTCTCTCTCTGTTTTTCCCCAATTCCGTGCTCGATGCATTTCTTTGTTTTAATAGAAGTGCATATCCCTCTTTTCCTCATCTTCAATCTTCTCGTCTGTGTGCGGCTTCTTTCCAAAATCACATGATCAAGCCTCTCTTGAGCAGTTCTCGTTCCTGTCTATTCTCTCTCTCTTCGTACTCTCTCCTCTCTCCCTCACCTCTCCTGTTTCTCTCCGCTTTCTTTTCACCTCGTAGCTCTGTCTCTCTCTTCTCTTCTCTCTCGTCCTCCTCTACTTACTTTCTCCTCTCTTCCTCGATATCTCTCTCTTCCTCTCTCTCACTCCCCAAAGTATCTCTTTTCTTTATCGCTCGGTTCCTCCTCTTCTCTTACATCCCTATCTTCTCTCTCTCATCTACATCATGCACCTCTGCTTCTCTACTCTCTCTCTCCTCCCTCATCCTCGCACACCCCCTTAGGTGTTACTTGGTTTTTCCGACACAGTTCTATGGTGTTCTCCTGTAAATCCTTCCGTCGTCTCTCTCCTCTCTCTATTTCTCAAATCTTCCTTCTCCTTTCCCTCTCTTGCGTTCCTTAATTCTTCGGTCTTCTCGCATCCTCTTCTCTCTCTCATTTCTTTTGGCCAATACCCAGCAAAACTTCATCTCTCTCGCACTACTTGGTGCTCCCTCATCTGATTTCGCCTACATACGATCCAGACCTCGGTTCTCGTCTGCATCTCTACTCCTCTCCATTCTCTCTTCTACAACTCCTTCCTCTCTCTCATAACCTGCATCTCCTCTATCATCGTGACTTCTTCTTCCGTCATCCACCATCTCTGATCTCGTCAGCCACATCTCTCTCTCTCTCATGGTCTGAGGGGGCATATCTTTAGCCTCCATCACATCTATCCTCCTCTCTTCCATCACATCCAATATCTCCACCTCCTTTCTACTGTACGTCTCTCTCGTCTCTCTCTTGAACTATCACTCTCTCTCTTCTCCTCTCTCGTCCTTTGTTGGACTCCTCTCCTCTCTCCTCTCCTCTCTCGGGTCTTCTCTCTCTCTCTCCTCTTCTCTCTCTCTGCTTTGAGAAGTTCCATGAATTGATCCAATTGATAAAGTAATAAACATATATATATATATACTTATTATATAAAGGATTGTCAACATTTTGTCAACAGTTATAACGTTTACTCTTATTGTACACTTATCTATTATATTATATTAGTATAATAATTTATACTATATATAATATTAATATATATATATATAACCTCAAGTTATATATAGTTAATTTAATAAATCTATCAAATTAAACTCTTTCCTCAGTACAAGGCTACTTACACCTTTTATATGCAAAGGAAGGATATAGAAAGTTGATACTGTGCACCAACTATATAGGAATATCCTTGATATACACATACAAGCTAAGGATATTAGGAGAGATTGGGAAACAAACTGAGAAACGAGTATGGAGACATAATCTAAATGTACCAGCACATTACACTAGAGGACTTTGACCCTAGTAAATGGAGGAACACTGAGAAATTCTGATTTCTTGCAGCATGAATCATGAAAATTGAGAAAACTGGGAGGTGGGAAGATACATTTATTATAATGTTTATCGATTTATATAAGAAAGCGTTTTTGAACACAAGAATAAGTGGAGGTGCCCTTTGGAAAAGCATGCGGAAAATGAATATGTGCCCATCACTACGAATAGAAACCGCCTGTTATATAGGGGTCAATAGTTAAGGAATTTCACCATAGGTATGAAGTAGTTTTGCTAGTCAAGCAACGATCAAAATGGGCGTTGCGTGTATTATGGTTTCGACGTGGGAGTAGTGGACAAGGCGGCGGATAGCCTCACGTTACTTTTTGTCGATGTATAATGGATAAATAGTATAACATGCGACTGGTAAGAGGAAGAGAGACTCGGACCCTAGCATTGGTATAATGCTTGATGAATAATAGCTATGTTGGAGGTGAACGAAGAGATATGGAGAACATTACAAAGGGTGAGTGACCAAAAATATGGTCGCAAGTGTTACGAGATGATGTGGACACATTTAGAAGCAATGAATCAAAGGAGAAGACAGTAGGTGATAAAAAGAATTACTCCGAGACTGATGAGAGGAGTAAAGTTTGAGATCAGATTGGTCTGGCTCATTATGTTTCGACGACGACGGAATAGCATTCAGAACTCGGGTGCTGTAGACGGTGTTAATTCGCGAGGCGGAGCGAAGATGCCACAGGAAATCCGTAGGTGATTAAGATTTCGAAGAAATTTTCAAGAAGACTGAGGCAATCTTTTATCCGGCATATCG
Source organism: Trachelipus rathkii (assembly GCA_015478945.1). NCBI lineage: Eukaryota > Metazoa > Arthropoda > Malacostraca > Isopoda > Trachelipodidae > Trachelipus > Trachelipus rathkii. The sequence goes on along the minus strand of JABUQX010127719.1, from coordinate 26,313 downwards.
AAAAACAGCATGTGACAAGAAAGGTGAGGGGAGCTAGTTTATACCAACAGATGCTGAGAGCCGAGGGGGGGTGGGGGGGGCGGGGGGTCGTGAGTACGAGTTGAATAAGTGGATTCTGACCACCAAAACCAGAAGTACGGTGGAGGCGAAGACGAGATGAAGGTGCTTAGACTTGATAGTCGGCAAGTAGATGGAGAGAGGAGAAATGTCGGAGATTAGGCCGAGCTGAAGGTGAGAGTCCTGTTTCTGGATTCTGGTGGGAAAACTAACAGATTGACGAGGGTCGAACATGTATAGGGAAGAATGAAAAGTATGAGAGATACGCGGAAATGTGTACGCTATACGTCCGGCGGGGACGAAGACCAAGGAAGAAATGGGTAGATGAGAGTGTGGGCAGCTTGCAAATGAGAGACGAGGACCGAAACCGCATTGAATAACTAGTGGATGTGAATGGAGAGGAAATGTACTCGCAGTGACAGGAACGGCGAATGGAGGGGCTTCAGCTACGGAGTCAGTTAACTGAGGCACGCCAGGCTAATCCCTAGACTTTAGACAGATAAGATCTATGATAATAGCTATAGATATAAATACTATTAGTAAATGTCGGTATTAATAGGCCATAGAATATAATACATAATATAAATATATCGCACACAAGTTTTTATATGGGCTATCATTATATATATTATCCCATAGATATTAGGAAATTATTGAAAATTTTTGATTACAAATTATTCTTGTAAACAAATACCTGATTTTAATTTTTAAATAGAAAAAATTGATTTATTTTGTGTCTAAATAAATCCTATACGGATAAATTATCAAAGATAATTAGTTTTAAAATCGTAGACATATGTAAAGCTCTGACGTACTTCATGTAATAATAACCGTGTATCTAAATTCAAACAATAAAAAACAATGACTGAGAGGAAAACGATAATAAACCATCTTCTACACTCAAAAATAAATAAATACAATAGAAAATAGAAAAACATATACAATAAATTGATACAAACCTACTCTCGTACTAATATATCCAACTATTTGATGATAAAAGTCACAGGTTATGGGGGATTTGGTAGCCCCCAATCCTAGAGTAAATTGTTGTGTGTCATGCATTCAGAATTGACAAATGGCGGATAAGCAAAATATATATATAATTTAAAAATCAAATATTGTAATACTAATATATCAATATATTATCAAATTTATATTTTACCTTACTGGAAATATAGTACTTTTTATCTGATAGAATTCATATTTCAAAAATAATAGTGATAGTCTTCATACGAATATGCTCTGTTGATCAAAAATTATATATTTAAAATAACTCTGAAACACGATGATCTCAATTTAATTTCATGTTTGCTTTTCCAGCTGTATTCTTATAGTGCAGATTAATGGTAAAAATACCTGCCCTGTATTTATTTATAAGGAGTTTCTATAGAAATTGGATATATATGCAAAATTAAAAAACAAATGTCTAATTACCTATAATATTTAAATATATTTAATACTAGGTATAATAATATTAACGCCAAAACCACATAATATATTTATTATCATACTATGATATATATACTAAATACCTAATATATTATGATAATATATATTATTATAGCTACAAAAATTTATTATATCTATAATATAATATATTATAATCATAAATATAGAAATAGAAGAGATTGACTAGAGATTATCTATATTCACTGAAGAAATCTAGACGTGAGTAGATATTGAAACTAAGTCATCCCTTTCTATAAGCGACTGCTATTCATACAGGTATATCTCAAACCACACGTAATTGATAGTTATTACTCACTTAACCTGTAAGACAACGTGAACTAGAAATTGGGATACATGCAATATACAATTAGATGCCTATATTAGACAATTAGATTAAAAGAATAGAGCTTAGTGCTTTGTTATGTTTAGGTCCTAAAGCTTGAAGCCAACTGATTTTAAAGGATAGCTATATAATCTAACATTAAATTTAAAATCAGTATTACATTTTGAATCTCCCATTTGATTAGTAAAAATGGTAATTGTTTGCATTAGAGTCTTTAACTCACATTTTTAATATTTTTATCCCCTATATATTCTGGAAGCTTAAAATATATTTTTCTAAAAATAAAGCCTCTGAAAAATAAATTAAATACATTATAATATCATTAAATTAAAAAAATCAAAATTAAAGAGTGAGGCTTTATATTGATAAATGTGATTGTGTGATAAATTCTATTGTTTATTGGAGTATAATCTGGTAGGTAAAAATATTGTATATTTATTTTTGGTAACTTTTGATTGGCCAATACAGTGAAATAGTAAAATCACTAGTACTCATGAGTTGGGATGTGGAGTGATATAGTAAAATCACTAGTACTTATATGCTGGGTGGTATGAGAATAGAGCCCCCTACAGATAAATATTCCTGTGCTATGCTTTCAAATGCATGGGAAAAATTATAAATACCGGTGTATATATATTATATAGCTAATATTTATATTATATATATATTAAATATTTATATTTTAAATTTATATAAGATATATATTAAATTAAGAAATCTATATACATAGACAATATATATACATTAATATATATATATATATATATAATCAAATATTGATATGTTTTCCTACTGAATCATATTCTAACAAGTTAATTTTGATTTTTTAATAATTTAATGATGTTTAATTTATTTAAAAAAATTTTTTTTTTTTGAGGCATTAAAAGCTAATTTTTTATAAAAATATATTTCAAATTTTCACAGTTTATAGGAAAAATATTAGCCATTTTACATACCTTTTAGGTATGAGATAATTGATATTTTGCGTGTTAATGTAGTTAACTCATTATATTTTTTTAAACTCAGGCTTAGATTGCAGGCTCCATTATTAGATCTATCTGCAACTGAAAATTTAAATCTTGACAGGCAATTTAGGGAGATTGGATAACTACCATAATTTCTGTTTGAGTGAGATGGTTTTGATAAGCCCATTTGACCTCTTAATCTTGTTTCATTTTTCTTATGTTAAAGGGATATAATAAAACTATAGGCTATATACAAAATCATAATTAAAATTTTCTTCAGGGTTTTTATATATCTTAGCCTATTTTGTACTTTGATTTATTTTTTAAAATATTTGTATGATAAATAGGAATTACTATGTTTCATCCTATATTCTTGAACAATTATAAATATTGATATATGCCAAGTAAAATTAACCTTATTAGGAACATAAGAAAATTATACAAACTACAAAGCTATTATAAGGTCTATCATGATATCTGTTCCAAACCCAAAAATGAACCCTGTGAGTATCAAAATCCAATATAATTCAGTAATGAAACCTTAGAAATTTAATAGCAAAATTTTCAGAATTTAGTTTAAACTTTAACAGATACAAATAAAAAGAATCATATAGCTACTGTAGTTATTATACGTCTTTAATTGGGATATCAAGAAATTTAAATTTTCATTGGTATTTGGACAGAGAAAAGATTTTGGCATTTCTACTTTCTACTTTGGATCTAATTTTCTGTATTGGAACTACAAAGTATAACAAAAAAGATAGTTAACTCCACAGTTAACCGTGTTTTTGGAAGATTGTGAAGATCTTTCTTTTGATGACATCAAGGATTTAGTTTTAGGGCATCTTACCAACCTCAGGATGTAGTTTCTGATTACTTTCAGAGCTTGATTCACATAATAAGTCAGTTGGGTAGTGTGAATAAAATTAACTGTGAAATTACTGATTTGCCAGAAAATCCTGGAACACTACTAGCAGAGGCACTTCTTTAACTTCCTGAGGATCTCGAAGTCAAGTCAGCCTGCTACCGCGTAGTAACAAGGTTCGACTTGTCTTCCAGACTGGGGGGGATCAGAGAAAGTTGCCAGTCGCTGATGTTGAGTTTTCTAAAGGGAAAGAACGCGATGCATTGCTAATTGCGAGGACCTATGATACGTCCTGATGGACTTTCAAGATAAGAATAAAAAGAAGACGATGACAGTATTGTTATCCAGGTGCCGAGAGTGAATTATCGATGAGATAGAATAGATAGAGAGAATTGATTCGACAAATGTGATTCAAATGTGATTCGTGCATGTGGGTACAAATGAGATAGGACATAATAGAAGGTCAGAAGATTTAATAGCAGATTATTTGGGGATTGACTTCAGACGAATTGAAAGCTAGTGAAGAAGGTAGCATGATTTCTGGATTTTACCTAGTTAGGTTTGCAGGTCAGGGAAGTGGGGAATAGGGCTTTAGGGATGTAAAATGAAAGGTTACAAAGCTGCATTTCAGAAACATCATGTTTGGAATTTGTGGAGAGAATTCTCACTGGAATAAAAGCATCTTTTGCAGTAGATGGCGTTCAACTTGAGTCATCAAAGGTGTTGGTTTTCGTACCCAGTTTGCGAGACTTGTAAGCAAGAAACTAGGTAAAGTGGGGACGTGATGGGCTAAATCGGATACGAATAATAAGCAATGGTAACTATAGTGGGGAGATGTAAAATTAAAACTAGTGTTGCTTACAGGCTTCCAATAATTAGATAAGTTCTCAAAATTAGCAGTAAATGGGTGAGCTGATTCTCATATATTCTATCATCATTACACAGCTAGCATTAAAAAGGATGAGCTGATTTAGTTATACACATATGGAAATTTAGACAATTTTTGTAAGCTGAGCACATGGTTAATGAAGACCTTTATGGAGGGTCTTTCAGGAATATGAATAGCATGGAAGTCACTTTATGTATTCAGCATTAGAGGAAGAAAGGTGATGTGATGGCGTTTATGATAAAAAAGAATATTCAATCTTGTATCTAGAATGACTACTTAAAGAATTAAACTCCATGATTATTGAAGCAGTGCGGGCTAAGATCCTTATGTACAATAATCTATAGCAAATAGGGCATTTTTATGACCTCCTGCCAGCAGCTCCAGAATTAGACGCAGAAATTGTTAAAGAGAAATTGAGACAGCATGCTACAGTAAAGAAAAAGGTATAGTCATACTGGGTGATTTTAATTTTGGCATTCATTGGGATTCTGTCTAATATGGACCATAGGAGTGCTGCATTCATAAATTGTAATACTAGATAACATTTTGAGCTCAGTGGTCCAAGAACCACAAGGACACAATGCCCACTTAATCAGAAACTTAATATTAACATATTGATGAAGTATGGTGGATGAGGTTAGATTGGTGGATGAAGAATTTAGGACTGTGACCATAAATAATTAGATTTAATGAATGTGATATCTTTGGCAAATTGCAAGTTAGTAAGGAAAAGATCTTAGATTTTCTGAAATGGCGATTATACCAAATTTCGAGAAATGCCTGCAGTACAACTAAAAATTGTTGGGATAAGAGTTCTAAAGTCAAAACTGTTTTTTCATGTGGGAATTTAGGCAAATTTTAATGAATATTCAGTCAGTATGTTTTAAGATAAACCCATTAGGGTGGCAAAGAGAAAACGTATTTGGTGGAAATAGAGAAGATAAAGAGGAAATTAATGAAGTGAAGATGTTTTAAATATTTCAGTGTTATTTTTAGGAAAATATTTAGGAAAAATGTTAGATGAAAAGAAATGAACTTAAACCAGTCAATAAGAAGCAAAGGAGAGGAGGCAGAAATTAAATTTAGCAAGGTAATAGTAATGAAAAAGCCTGAAGAAGTTTTGGGGGTAGCTTTTATAAATGAAAGGAAGAAGTAGACAATTGGTCAATGAAATGGCATGAAAAATTTGGTGAGTCAGATTAAGGAGTTGTCAACATTTCACATGTTATTTTACTAATCAGTGTTTACTGAGGAAAGATAGAATAATAGTTTGGAGATAACTAGTTTCTTGTATGCATGTAACAAATGACTTACAGAATCGTGAGTGGTGACAATCTTTAAAAGATATTAAACGTTTGATTAAAAATTCAATAAAAGGTAAAATAATTACAGTAATATGGTAGAATCTGAAAAATGTACGTTATTGCAAAGACAATGTATTTTGATTTTTAAGCGATCTATAACATTTGTGAGGTACCAAATGACTGGAAAAAAGCATATGTTGTGCCTATTTATAAGAAGGTTAGTTAAGGAAGATTTGGGAAATATAGGCCAGTTAGCTTAAAACATCTCTGGTTGTAAAAGTTCTGGAAAAAGTTACGGAATTGGGATGAATTGAGTAATCTTTGACTTTAAAAAACTCTCGGATGAAAAAAGGCACAGTTCAGAAAGGGCTGGCGTCATGTCAGACAAACCTTTAGAATTTATGGAATTACAATTGACGACCTGCATGACCGAGGGAGGCACTCCAGTATGTTATTGTGATATTCAACGTCAGCAAAGCTTTTTGACTTAACGGTTCCCCACATAAGGCTGATGGAAAAGTTATTGCAATGTGTGGTATAGGTGGAGCGGTACATAGTTGGATTAAAGAGTGGTTTCGGAAATAGAAAAACGTGTGTGTACAACTAAATGCGGGAGTAAATCATCATCGGAAATAGTGAAGAGTGGTGTCCCACAGGGCTTCAGTGCTGGGGGCCACTATTGTTCCTCGATATATATAAATGATGATTTAGACCAGGGGACTTAAATGCAAGCTTCTAAAGTTTGCCAGTATGATACCAAAGTGCCACCACAGGTTTAGGAATAGTTAGTAACTATGCACTAAGATTCATAATGATCCTTTGATAAACTGTCTGCTTACAATTGGGCAAAATGAAAGTTTTAATAGATAAAAAAAGTGGTACAGGTTCCTTTCACTATTTGTACTCAAAAAAGTATTTAACTAGCAATACTGATGGGTATTGGCTTGATTCTGTGGACCAAGAAAGGATTAGGTGTGATTTCATAAGCAGTATTTGGGAAAGTAGCTAACAGATGTATTGAAGGCTAGGAATAAGAGCTAATAAGATGCTTGGCATATTAAATTACGCCAAATGTCTGTTTAAAGAAGCCAAGGAAGTAATACAGTAAACTGTATAAGAGCTATGTTTAGGCCAGTAATAGAGTATTGTGCACAAGTTTGGGCCCCTTATTTAGAGAAGTACTCTCAGACTCATGTACGAGGGTTGCACATAGAGAACAAGGTATGATTTGCTGGGATTTGAGGATAGAGCTTATGAGGACGAGGCTGAAGGGCTTAGGAATGCTTTCTGTGGCAGGCGATTTCTCAGAAGGGGAACATTTGATGACAGCTGTACAAAATATTCACATCTATTGATAATACAGAGACAATAAATTTTTCATTGTAGAGGCATAGACAGGTGACCAGGGAGCATAATAAGAAAATTAAGAAATTGAGAAGAAAAGAATGCCATCTTGATATAAGAAGTCATGCATTCAGTAAATAGGGTTGTTAAATTTTGAATGGTTTGCCACAGGAGAGTTGTTGAGCATGTGACTCGATTACAACATTTAAGACGAGGGTGGATAGGTATATGGAATGGGGTTGCAAGGTCATTCATATAATATATTTAGACAAGCCAAATTGGTATTATCTGTGTTATAGTGTATTATTTGTTAGACTGCATGTGAGATGAACCATAACTTAGTATTAATGTATGTGGTGGTTTGCGGTATCATATATACTATACGGATCATCATTATTTTTGGACTCAAGCCAAATTGCGTGAGAATTTTTAGTTAAAGTAATTTTGACAAGCCCTTAGGGTGCTTTGGTGGATTGCGAGAGATGTTTGGTTAGTGGGTTGGCTGGGACGAGTCTCATAGCCCATGTTGGCTTCTTTACTGTCTCTAATTCTTGATGTCCTAATTAGGGTGGAAAGGAAAAAACGAAGCTCGTTTTTCCGAAACAAAAACGTTTTTTTCATGAAAAAAAACACAGCCTGAAAAGAACAGAAAAAAATTTGGGTTTCTTTTTCGGTTTTTTTCAATTAAGTTGTGGAATCTCAATGTTGAACATTATATTTATAAATTTTAGCAAATAATGGCTTTAGATTGGAACATTTTTGTTCAATTTCCTAAGCTGAAGGCCCCTGAGTTTGTTGGTTCAGAAAATTTATGCGGTTTTCCATATTTTTATTTTATAATTATGAATAGAAAAATTAAATATTTTGTTTGTGTCTTCATTAAAAGGGGATGATTCAATATTTTGCTCGAGCGTAGCCTAAATTTCCGTCCCCCTAAAAATGGACATAAACATTCGGCAATTTTCAGATGATTTTTGACTATATAAACACAAAATTGTAGCTTTTTTGCCCTTTAAACGTTGTTTTCCTGTGTCTGTAGTCATTCTTTTCAAATTTTCAAATTTTAAAATCCCATGTTTGGGACTATTTTCATCGATTCAACTTTCAGATTTTTATTGCGACATTGACCTTACCAAACTTGAAATATGCATCAGAATGCGGTCCATTACCTACAATATTACGTTGAACATTTTCAAATTTTTTAGTTTTGTGCTCGCAGCGTTGTCCAATTTCCCAACCCATTTTTTTGAATTTGAAAAAGTTTCATTTTCATTTTTTCTTACTCATCCGATCAACATCAAGATTTTCATCCTGTATAGTCGGGCAAGTTGCATCTTCTTTACTTGACGATAATTTCTTTTGTATAGTGCAATAGGTTTGGATTTGCTCTATTGGAACAAAATTTTCAAAAAACTTTTTTTGAAAAATTTATTTTTAAAAAAAATTTCTTATTGAGTATACAAAAAAATTATCTAAGATAAAAAGGTGTATATCAGCCAACTATATATGCACTGAAAAGTTAATAATCAAATTTAAATCAGCAAAAAAATGTAAATTTTTCACTTTTCAAAATTCAAAAAAATGAGGTTTGGAAAATTGGCACCAACGCTGAGCACAAAAGCTAAAAAAAGATTTAAAATGTTGCTAAGCGTAATGTAATGAGTCTAATGACCCATCTATGCATATTTCAAGTTTGAACTCATTTCGCAAAAAAAACTGAAAGTTGATATGAAAATAGTCAAAAACCATGGATTTTTAAAAAATTGAACAATTCTGAAAGAATGACGTACAGTCAACAGAAAAAACCCGACAAACAACGTTTTAGAGGGCAAAAAAAAGCTTCACATTTTGGTGTTATATAGTCAAAATCGTCTCGAAAATTCAGAATTTTTATGGTCCATGTTTAGGGGGGCGCGTAAAAGTTAGCACGCCCGAGCAAAATGCTTGAATCCATCCCTGATTTAATGTTTTTCTTACCTGTTTCAGCTTTCAGTAACATTTTTATACATATATTTTTATCAGAATTTAGAAGCATGCCACGCTGCAATAAAGTCGTGTGACTCTACTTTTTAAGGAAATAAAAAGGTTGCAAAGGCTCCCTCCCATGAAATATAACTTTTGTTGTGTAGACATTGCCAAAGAATAGTATTTATGGCTCATAAATCTAGAATAGAAAACTCTCCATTTACCAAGCTGAGAGAGATGATAATGTTAAGGCAAGCTAAGCTTAAGAGGTCTAACGCATTCCATTCGCCACTCCTGTCATTCTCACATGGATAACTTCATACGACTCTGCAGAATCAGAGCTTAATCAGTCTATCACAATTAAATTGTGGCTGATCACGCAAATGAGCCCGAGTGATAATGCGCTTGACGAGTACGTCACAGGCTCACGCACAAGTAGTCAGTAATCAGTTAGTGGACTGGTCTGGGAGTTGGGGGGCTTAGTGCATTAGCTGAATCTAAGTTGATATTCCCACAGCAAATATTTTAATTTATCATTCACTCATCCTTCATTTTACAATCTTTGGTATAGATTTAATTTTTCAATATTTTCCTTTATTTCATTTGCATCCCTGGTCACCTTTTGAGTTTCTTGTCAATTCAGACTCATTCCTATATAGAATTATCAATATACAATTAATATTTAAAAAGTAAATATAAATATGATTATTGTTATATGAACATACATAAGTTAAATAGTAAGTAGAAGCCTACCAAACAGCAGTCTGCAGGCTTAACCTTACTGTACAATTGTTAACGAAACAATTGATAAAACTATAAAGAGAGAAGTTAGTTCTGCTATTTATTTACATAATGGCAATATCTTTCCATCAATTCCCAGGAAATGCTGACAGTTTGAAAAGAATGAAACATACCACTGGCAAACTCATATTAGCCATCCTTATATTTTTTAAAATTATGATATTTAATGCGAAAAACCGAAAGTCTGCTTGACAATTCACCAAACTACATGAAAAAAAAAATCCGCTCCTTTTTCTGTGGCAAATCGATTTGAAAAAAAAAACGGTTTATTATTTTCCACAACCCTAGTCCTAATGAAGATTAGTCACTATCACGATAATTCAGACCTAATTTAATTAACTATTCTATATAACTTCTGATCTTCTAATGAAAGCCATCAACATTATGGTAATTCTTATGAATATAATAATTAAACAGTCAAACAATTTCTTCCATAGCAACACAATTAATATTCAGTTCTTTATACTTGGTGTTATAAATTCTGAAAATCAATAGATTCCTAAATCAGTAGCAACTTGTCAAAATCTGGCAACATGTCAGTGAATCAAACCATAGGCAATCAACTAATAAACATTTATTACTTTTCAAAGGATGGTATGTCAAATTCTAAAATACAAAAAATGTCTAAATATTATTTCCTACTAAATATTTTTAAAACAATTAATGTTACTTAAAAAGAGATAAATATTATGTAAGTCATTTATAACATCACTATCTGGTAAGTGCAATATTCTCACACTTTTATAGCCACTATATTTATAATGAATATTGGTTCTTCATGTTCAGCTTCTCAGCTTCTTAACCCATAAGCCTTGTGAAAATCTCCCAGTTTAACCTAAAGGTCAATGTAATATGCCTAATTAATTAAAATAAGCTATCAAACAACAAATCACCCAAAAAGCCCATTAATGATTTCAAATATTTTCCTTTCCCAAATGGGAACTTCCCAAATAAGCTAAGACAAATCTGAAACTGAATAATCTAAACTAAAAATATATACCAAAATCAAAACAATACTCACCATTTTAGAAGAACGGAAGGGCCACTACGACACCGGAGCCTGATCCGGAGCTAGATTGGAAAAGTGTTTGAAGTGGTTAGAAAAGTGGATCTGTATTATAGTCACCCTGTCAATGTAGCTGATATTCAAATTGCACAGTCATTTTATCTGGAAAATAAATTGGGCTGTTCTCATCAGGGTGCCAGCAAAAAAGACACTATCACTATAAGAGTTGAAGAAGAAAAAGTGGTGAAAGTAAAAAGATACATGACCCACAGTATTAACTTTTGAGAGTAGTGAAACTCTCATAATCGGAATCTACATCGTTGAAAACATATATAAAGACACCAATATTATGGTGATAAGTATGTTTACCAAATTGGCACAGCACCGGCGCTGGTGTGGTCGCCTACAATGACTCATTTGCCCCGTCACATGAGACTTCTTTTCACTCCTTCCTTCTTCCTTGGCTACGCACTCTGTGCTTTTCTTTTGACACTAGCTCTACCACCAGCACCGCCTCCGGCTCAGTGCTCCAGCTTTGGCTCATTTGCTCTGCCATATGTTCTCATTTTCTTGTTCCTTTTATTGTAACTTCCTCAATCTTCCTCCTCGTCAAGCAGACTCTGTGGCTTTTTCACTTAGGAGGCCCCACTCACGAGGGTACTTACGGCTTTCATCTTGAGGGGTCTTGGAACCCCTCAAATATCAAAGACTACGTTCATTAAAAACATATAATAAAGCACACCTCATTTAACTCTATCTTGTCCTTCTCGGAGCCAGTTCCACTCTAGCAACTGGATCAGGCTCCAGGGAACCAGTGCCCGGTTCATGTTGCCCTTCCGGCTACTTAACTGAACATCAGATTTCTATTTTCATTCACCCGTCTCAATGCAACTGCATCAAATTTCATCCATATAAGGCATATTCCAGTATTTTGGGAAAGCTCACCCCCCCTCACCCGTTGAATGGGCGTGACTAAATCAAATCGGGAACCACGGAAATACAACTCGAGGGGGGACATCAGGAAACCGCATATAAACACACCAAAGATGACCACATACAAAAACAACAAAACAAACAGACATAAAAGCAGCTAAGGGTGCCAGATTTAACCCGTTAAACTCAAAAGTGGAAGTTGCTTCTCCTTTTCAGGGAATGTAGTACTCAATAGTACTGATCAACAGTAAAAAAAAACAATAAAAAAATTGAGCATTTTGTTATTTTTATTAAAAAAAAAGTCTTGCATCAATAAAAGTTGAACACATATTTCAAAAAGGAGTATATATATCATTTTTAAACAGAAAATATAAATCTTTTAAATAAAAAAAAAACATCAAAATATCTTGAACCATTCCAGAGGAGTACAGCAAGTTTATATTTTTTTGTTGAAAAATCAAAATTGAACAAATGGTACCAGGGATTCCCATCTTGGTGGCCTGTATCATGTCCCAGAAATGTTTTCAGGCGAAACAAAAAAATTCGAGATTATCTTAATTTTTCCTGACATTTTACATCAAATCAAAAACATCTGGAACCATGAATGGTACCCCCTTGACTTGAAACTGAGATGAATATATAGTATAAGTATATATATATATATATATTATATACTATATATATAATATATATATATCATATATATGATATATATATATATATAATATTACCGATATATATATATAATTATATAATATATATAATATCATTATATATAATATATACTATATATAATATATATATATATATATATATATTATATATTATAATATATTAATATTATATATATATATATATATATTATACTATATATTATTATATATATATATATATATATCATAGATATATATTATATATATACTATATTATATATATGATAATATATTATATATAAATATATATATATTATATATACGTAATATATATATATAGTATTATATATATATATATATTATATATATTATATATATAATATATATATATACTATATTATACTATATATATATATTATATATTATATATATATATACTATATATATATATTATATACTATATGATATATATATATAGTACAACACAATTAAAAATACTAGGTTAAAAACTTCTAGTTGCAAAAAAAATCCATTCTGCTACTATGCCATAAAAGTCTACTTCATTATCCTTGTACTAAAAAAAATTGTGATAGAGAAGCTGAAAGCCTTCCTCCATTCTACTTCAGTGGAAAATTATTAGTATGACTAGTGGTGCTCAGTACACTCAATTTTGCATAAATTATCATTTCTCTACCCTTCTGGTTTCACCAATATATATATATATAATATATACCGTATTAGAATTATATATTATATATATTAATTATATATATATATTATATTATATATAATTATATATATATATAATTAGTATATAAATATATATACTATATATATATATATCTTATATATACTTTGAGTGGCTTATCAGGAAAGGCATTTAGTAGAAAATGTCACTATGTGTGCAAACACTTATTTACGGATCCTGAGGCCAGTATGCCAGGCTGGTGCAGTCGTTTAGTGATAAAAAAATATAGAACTGCATTGTGCTCTTTTGTTATCGAACACTGTCCCATAAAATCTTCTCATGTGGGTGAAACATGAATGACAAGATTTTAACAGCAGACACTGTCTTTGCGTTTAGGAATCGGTTACAAACGTGGGGGAACATAAATTAGCTGCACAAGGCATTTGATTGAATTCATGCTTCTAGCAGAGCACGAATATTTGACTGGCATGTGTTGCACAATGATGTGAAATTCAGAAACCCTCTTAGCAAAGCAAAGCTAATGCAAATACATGAGAAAGTGAAACTAATTCAGGATACTATTGGACACCCACTTTCCCAATTGGATATCTGAGTTATGGACTTTCAAGAAACTGAGTTATTCCACATCGTAATGCACCAACCACACTCTATATTACCTCTGCAGTTTAGTTGTTGACCAAAAACGAAAAACAGTTGCTGTCCCTCCAAATCTTCCTCCCCCCCATTATTCCTTGCACCGCACTGTATGGAGACTTTTCACCGGAATAAAAAATTAGACAATTAAAGGGTGGCGCTGCACATCTTGATCACCATTGCAAAATTTTCAGGGAAGATTCTAGAAGAATGTTGAGATAGTGAAGACAAGGAAGGGGAACTTTCAGAGGTCATTATAATAGATACAGAATGCTGGATCAGTTTTATTCATTCCCTAAGTGCAAACATACATTGAGGGTGATGGGTTTGCCTCAAAATCTACAGGTCTAGTATATCGCTTTGGTAACTTAATAACTTTTTTGATTTAGCACCTTTTTAATAATATATTATATATATTATTATATATATATACTCTATAATAATTATATATAAATATATATATATATATACTATATTAGTTTATGATATAATATATAATATATATACTATATAGATATATATATATATATACTTATATTATATTATATATATATATATACCGCATAAATATAATATTGTATAAGATATATAATATATATATATTATTTATAAACAGGAGATATAATATTATATATATATATATATATATATATTATATATATATAAATATTATACTATATATATATCATATATAGATTATATATATATATATATATATATAATATAGGTATAATATATATATATATATATTATGAATTATATAATATATATATATATATATATTATATAATTATATATATATATTAATTATATATATATAATATATATATATCAAGTTGTTTTTTATCCTGTTAATTGATATTATGTAAATGTAAGGATTTCTCTAATTTGCAAGAATTTAATTCTCTCTTCTGTAGATGTAGTTTACTATTAGTTTCATATTATTAGTATACCGAATGCTTTTATATGGTAGAGTGTAAATAGCAGTCTTTTCATATGTATTTACATAACATAAGGGTGGTTATTGTCGAATGTCAGGAAAGCTTTTAATTTTGGATCCTCAAGCTCAAGCTAGCCTCAGAAAGTAACAAAAAAAACACAAAAAAAAAGCAAACTATATTTACTTACAACTACACCATTAACAGTTTATAATGGTTAATTATTTGTGTATGTGGTGCTTCAATGTTTTAATATATTTGTTAAGACATAATTACTACTTGAAATATTTTTAATAACAGATTAGAAACAATTATGTAATTCTGTACAGATATTTGAAATTTTATAAATATTTCATTATTATAAAGTAGGTGACGAGGTGGGCTTGAAAAAACCGCTTACCGAAATCGATGTCAGAGAGGCAGGATGATAATGCTTTTATTAGCTCCAAACTTGAAAGTTTTAGAGGATCCGGAAAGTCCCTTTAGCAAAAATCACAAAGTCTGCTGCGAGTTTCATCTCACAATTAAGTGTGGGAGGTCAGTTAATGCCTTAGTTCAAATTATATATATACAGTTGTAATATATATATAGGTTATATATATATATATATAATAAAATATATAATATATATATTCATATATATATATATATATATATATATTTAATATATATATATGTAATATATATATAAATATATATTTATATATAAAAAAAAAGAAGAAAAAAAACTACCTATTTTACGGTGCTTTATAGTCCCTATGCAGGGTAACACGGAGGGGAACCACAGGGAAACTCGAACTTTAAAGGCCGCTATCCCAAACCGCGGCCAACCAGACGTGGCTTCGCCAGTCAAAGATTTTTACAATTCTTGCCCCAGCGTAGATAAAATCCCAAGAACTGCTACGCCGGAGGTTTTGAACCAGCTTCCTCTCTATGAGAAGGCTGGTGACCTCAAACCTCCTGCGCACAGAGGCGTTCTATAATAATAATAATATATAATATAATATATAATATATATATATATATAGATTATATATAGATATATATATATATATATATTATATATATATATAATTATATATATATATTATATATATATATATATAATATATACTATATATATATATGATGGACGTAAAGGACCTGTTTAATAGGAACAGCATACTTAGTATGGCATGAAGGTTAATAGATGGTCAATGCAGAATCAGGATGGCATTACTGGAGAAGAGGTTATCATGGGCATGTCCTTTAATGGCCTGCATGACTTTAAAACAACCCTGGAATCATACATTTTTCTTGAAACAGCTCAGAAGATAACAATTGCTTGAGCATTCTGAATTCTCAACTGACACACCCCACATTATGTTAGAGAATGTGATGAATATAATAATAATAATAATAATAATAATAATAATAATAATAATAATAATATAATAATAATATAATGTATATAAATAATAATAATATAATAATAATATAATATAATGAATATATACAGATATAAATAATACGCTATATATGTGGAATCATTATCCTATAATATTTTTATTTATTTTGATTATGATTGAAAATGTCATTTGCAGATTTTAGTAAACTATAATTCTTTCCCTTTTTCTAATGCATACTGAAATATCATTCAAAATATAAAGTAATTGTCAGTCTCTTTTCTGTGATTTCAAATTGTTGTATGGTTTCCATATGTCAGATATAAAAATCTTGAGAATTGATATTGAGTACTTGAGTTTGATATTACTTAAAAATGTTTAGATATTTTTTATTTTATTTATTAATTTCTAAATTATTGTTTGTACTTGGTCACTTAAAAGAATGTTTTCAAATTGGAGACTTTTAAAGATATCAAGTGTATGTATCAGTGAGTTTATTTTATTTTTAAAGGTCCTGTACGATCTCCTCGTATGCGCCGGCAACGTACTTCTTCTCAGTCTACCTCAAGTAAAAGTAGAGAACCCATTTTAAGAGGCTTAAGGCGAACTATTTACACAGCTGGTAGACCACCTTGGTACGATTGTCAAGGTCAACTTGTGGAACCTTTTGTCATTGGTAAGTAGTAGTTGCCGTCGTGAGAAAGAATTTTAAATTTTTCCTTGCATGTTTTAAGTATTTACTGGATACATTGCCAATTGTAATTTTTATTTTCTAACATTTAAGCAAACTGTTGTAAATAAAAGTATCTATTTTCTGATACATAGATTTATGAAAAATATATTTTTTTTAATCTTTTATGGGAAAAGGTCAGAAGGGCCACATAATTAGGGATATTCATTATTTAAAAGTCAAATGTCGATATATAAATTTAAAACATGAAGAGTGGCCGTGTACATCAGAGTAAAAGGAAATCAAAGAAGGATAAATACAAAATGAAGAATGTTTAGAAGTGAAATCTTTGTTCAGCCTTATTAAGTTCCTCTTGTTTGGTATCAATTATCAAACACATTTATAACCTTTTAAAAGATATATTAGTACTAAATCTCAAATTCTCACATTCTCCAAATGTATTTAGGAGAATTAATTAGTTGATATTGGTAATCAAGAAGCGCAATTTTTCAGTATTTTTATCCACAAAACCAAGAAGGGAAAACGTTTTTAGTAATAAAGGTCCTGCATCCTTCTTCAGCCTTTCAGTCTGTCTCACTATAGAAAGAAATTTAAGCATTAATTGTTATGTATTTGTGTTTTAACTTTGTACTAATCTATGCAGTTAGTCGTATATAATGTTATATGGCTTTATGATCCCATTTATGTTGTAATTAGTCTGCTTGACCTAATGTTAATGTTTCTGCGTTGTAATTTATAAAGTTTTTTCAGAATAAAAAAAAATTTCCTTTTAACGTGCTTTATCCCCTTCTCAGAGGGTAACACAGGGGGACTACAGGAAATCAAATTTAAGGCCGGCTATCCCAAGCCTGTCGCCACCAAGTGTTTGCATCCGAGTTTTAATTCTTGCCCCCAGGACGATAAAACTCAGACTGCTACGCGGAGGATTGAACCAGCATACTCTCGCATGAGAGTCAACCTCCTATGCCACGCCTCCTACTTCTCTAATTTTATTAATTTTTCTGATAGATATACCAAGAATTTTCATATATTTTCTTGCTCTATTAATAAATGCAGAAACACGACCATCTATTTCCTATTATATTAACTTATTAGACTATATCTTCTATAGGAATATGCGGTGGAAGTGCTTCAGGGAAAACCACTGTTGCTCGTAAAATAATTGAAGAACTTGATGTTCCATGGGTTACTCTTCTTTCACTTGATTCATTCTATAAGGTAAAGTTTTATGCATTTGTCTCAATTTTTTGATCAATTACATTTATTTGCAATTACTCTTATTACATTCACTTAAATTGTATTTTATTCACTCAAATTATATTCATTGTATATGTGTGAAAACATGAAGAAAACAACCTGTCTAAATATTTTCCGTTTAAAGCTAATTTGATTTTTATTATTCATTATTCTTAATACTTTCATTATTATTATTTTTATTATTATTATTATTATTATTATTATTATTATTATTATTATTATTATTATTATTATTATTATTATTATTATTATTATTATTATAATTATAATTTTTATTAGTATTTTATTATTATTATGTTGCAGTGTTCCAAAGCAGATGTAATTTTAACTTTTAAGAGGAACTTACACATTAAATCCGTACTTGATGTGATGAATTTGGTAATTCAACCAGGTCGGTCTAAACTTTTTTTTCTTTTAATTTTTTTTTTTTTTAAATATTTAAGTATTTTATTATACTAAAGTTTTTCTTTTAGGTCCTTTCAGCAAACACACGATGTTGCAAGCTAGGAACTGACGTAAAAACTTTGATTTCATCCGGATGCTTTCTGATTTTGAGCATTAGTTGGCTGAAAGGACCATTAAAAAGATTAAAAGACGGAAAAAAGGTCGATGTTCCCATCTATAATTTTCTCACTCATCGTCGGGATATTCGCACTGTAAGTTTAATAAGTATTTGGTTGAAGAATCCCATTCAAATTCAATCTCTGCATTAAATACTAGTACTACATAATAATTTTACATGAAGGAAACATTCTTATCTTGTGTTTCATGTTTTATCTTCTGCTTCTTTATTAAAGAGGCAACGTGATATAGCCTATATATGTTGAAGAAACAACCACTGCAGTACGGTACATTCAAGGGTTCAAACACATACGCGCGATCACGAGTTGAGCGCACAACAAATGAAACTTTAAAAGTTTTCCACACTTCGGATTGTTGCTTGTCTGAGCTTATGAACGATGTGCCACTATTATTTATTTATTTTCACATCATTTTATCTCATAAAAAGTGTGGAATAGAAAACATTCATATGAACATTTTCTTAGAATAACCCATACTTTTACTTACATGTATATTGGTGTTCTTTTCAGAAATATATATATTATATATATATATATATATTATTATTACTATATATATTATAAAATATTATATATATATATTTATATGTAGATAGTTATACCATATTTAGGTGTAATTCTGGTACAGATATATCAATATTATAATATATTATATTATATACTATATTTATAATAATTATAATATATAGTTTATAATACTATAAAAGAGTGCGCTCGAGTGACTGAGGGAGCTGATGAGGTGAAAAGAACAAGGTGGCGTTTTAGGAGTTGGAATAGGGATGTTGTGGCATCAAATCTTTACCATTTAAACAAACATGATTGAGAAAATGAAGGAGAAGAAGATAAATTATTTTTTAGTTTTGATGGATTTACAACAGGCGTATGAATAGAGTTAATAGGGAGCTTTATGGCACGGTATTAGTGATAATATGGTGTTCAGGTGGAGGCTCTCTGAATGAATCAAAAAGTATGTATGGACGATAGTGAGCATGTGTAAGAACAAATGGTGTCAATGGTGATTGTTTAGGATTAATATTGGAGTGAGACAGGGTTGTTTATGTCTATGCCTAATTGGTTATTCAATTTGTAATATGGATGGTTATGACCAAGAATTCGAGGTGGGATGCAGGAAATGGTGTTCGAATGATGGAGAATGGAGATGAGTGGAGGGTGCCTACCTATCTATACTGCGGCATGATTGGCTTCTGTGGTGAACTGAAGAGAGGAGTTTGAGAGGATTGGTAAGAGAGATTTGCAGGGTATGTAAAAGAGGGGTTTGAAAAGTAACGTTTACGATAAGAGTAAGGTATATGGTTGTGAGTGAGGACAGTCCTCGTGTGAAGTTATCGTTAAGATGCGTGACAGCGGAGCAAGTGTCGGTTTACAATATTGTAGGGTATGTGTTGGAATGAGAAGGGAACGGTGATGCAGAGTGGTGTATAGGAAAGTTGTGAATGGGCAGGAAGGTTGCTGGTGCAATTAAAATCGTTGGTGACATGTAAAAGGACTAAGTCTTGAGGCTGCGGCTAGATCTCTACATGAGGGCATATTTGCTTCTTACCTGTGTTATATGATCATGAGTAGTGAGGACTAATGGTTCTGGAATAAGAAAACATAGATTAAGTTCAAATGTGTTCAGATGGACAATCTCTAGGGCGTGATAGGTGTGAAAGAATTAATAAAATGAGAATGAACGTATTAGAGAGTTGTGTGGCTGTGAAGAAAGGGGTAATGAGAGAATAAATGAAAGAGATGTTTGAAATGGTTTGGTTCAGATTAAATCATGGATGATAGTCGGTTGTGTTAAGCGGATGTATAGTGGAGAGTGTGTTGGAAACCGACCGGGCTGGGAGACCGAAGAGAAAGTGGATTAGGAGTCGGTGAACGAATGTTGAAGACGAGAAATCGTGAGCTTTGGCAGAGGCAAGAGAATAAAGGTGCATGATCAGGAGAGAATGGCGGGGTTTGTATGGGGGCATGGTTTGTGGCCCACCTGCGGCCAAGGATGACAACCCTACATTTACATTCATAGTGAGGGTCCCGTCGCAGTCCCATTGAAGCTTTAGGGTGGACTTTCGTCTGTCTGTGACGAGCTTCTCCACTAAATTAATGGGACAGGAGGGCGGTTAAGGCGTGGGCTTTCATTTTTCGGACTTTGTACCATACTCCTCCTACTGCTTTTTCTTTTCGATGCTTGTAGCGCTCCTTACTCCAAATCTTGGGAAAATAATGTAATGAAGAAAAGAAGAAAGAATATCATATATATTATACTATATATATATATATAATATATATATTAATATATAATATAGATATATATATATATATCTACTATATATATATATATATACTATATTATTATAATATATCATGTATATCATATTTATATATATATATTTATATATATATATAATATATATATATATATTTCTTCTTTCAGAAAAACCTATGTATGGTGCTAATGTTGTTATTTTTGAGGGGATATTATCGTTTTATTCACAAGATGTTTTAAAGTTACTTGACATGAAAGTTTTCGTAGATACGGAATCAGATGACCGTCTCGTGCGTCGACTGCGACGAGATGTTACTGAGAGAAGACGAGATATAAAATAAAGGGTGTACTTTGTAGCTTATTGATCATTAGAATGCTTTCATTAAAATAATTCCTTCCATTATTTCTTGGAGGATCTTAGATAAATCTTTGTTGCCAAAATTTTGTGGTTGCTATTCCATATATTTTATGATTAAGAGATTTTGACAGTTGCTAAAACGTTCCTGGCTTTTGGTAACTAATGCAGTTTTTTTTTATTATATGCAATATTTATTAATATTTACGATTTAAAATTGCTATAAATCCTAATTTTAAAATATTTAGTTTTAAAATTGAACTCACTTCATATAGTTTTATACATTTTGTCTATTTATTTCCCCCTTTTTCTGATTTGAAAATCTTATTAAAAGATACTTAGCTGGGTTCCTGCGCTCTTTTCGGATTTGGATAATAATGACTGATGGTGGCTTTAGTGATTGGTAGAGTGATTAGTCAATCATAATGCGTTTTATGATATATTGAGTATTATATGAATATGCGATAAGAAAATTTTTTTGTTGCAAAAACATTCTCGAAGTCAACGTTCATGTTTGTAAATAACAGATTGCTTAGCCAACTCTCGGGAATTAAATAAATTCATAGTAGTGTTCGTTGATTCATCCAGATATGACGTCTTTGTTCAACATATCCTGATAATTATTATTTTTCAAAAAGTGGTCCGAAAACGGATGCATTCATAATTTTTCAATGGATTGTACTCAGGAACGCAATATATGAAATATTCTTGTGCTTCACCTCTTTGTATTCTTTTTATGGATGTGCTTTTTCATAGTAATCTTTTTTTTTTTTAAATTATCCATTCTATTAAAATGTCATAAGTTTTTAATCTTTATTTTTGATTCTCGTTAAGAGTAGAGTTTGAATTTCTTTAATGTAAAATATTTAAAGTATCTGAATGAAAAGAAGCTAGACCTTAGGTAAAATGTTATTTTTTATTTTAGGCCAACAGTGTAAGTCACTGCATGTGTGTGTGTGCACGAAGATGGCTTCTTCAATTGACGTTTTACTGTTGTAGAAATTTTTAATCCTTTTCCTTGGCACACTTCAAACTGGAGCACCAAACCATGCAGTTTTTCTTTTGTGTCAGCAAAAAGTAAAACGCTAATCTTCCAATAACCCTCATGTAGATTAATATCAGCTCCTTTCCCCATTCTATACTACACTACACTACACGCATTTTCAAGGTAAACCTGATCCACATATCTTTGACATCCAAAACACGATATGATATATCACTCGAAATTGTATGTATATACCTTCTTGACCATTATTCCATTACGAAATCATCCTATATACCTATTTACTAAACACGCCGATAACCTATTTCTGTAATTAGAACACTCTGTTGTCCCCAACTCTATAAATTGGAGAAGGCAGGAGTTTTGAATCTTGTGACCCTTCAAAGTATTCAACAGACATAGTATATATATATATATATATATATATAATATTTAATATATATATATTATATATATATATAAATATATTATATATATATTATATATATAATTATAATATATATATATACTATATACATATATATATAATATTTTATTTATGATTATTTATTAATTTATATATATAATAAATTTTTAATAATATATCAAATAATATATATAATTAATAAATATTATATTAATATATATAATATAATTACATATATTATATTAATAAATAATATACTATATATATAATTAATGAATATATATAATAATTATAATATTATCTAATATTATGCAAGTGAAGTAAATAACTATCCATATTGAAATCTTAGTTTGCATTATATTATTATATTAACTATTATATATATATAGAATATATAATAATCTCATAAGTTAACCTGGAACTGAAAAAGTTTTTATGTAGTGAGACGAATTCAAGTAATATGGTCCTTGAGTGGTTACGACCTGCGACGATAGATTAATTATGCTGATGAAGAAGGAAGAAGTAGATTGGAATAGTTTTTGAATAAGCACACATAAAAATGTTCAATGTTAAATCTATTGTATATATAATATTAATAAATAGTATATAATAAGTACTCTATATGTAGTTTAAGTGGTTATAATTATATATATATAGATAATAATATTTAATGTATCTAAATTAAGTCTTAACATATTCAACTTACTATGAAAAATTTTTCTTAAAATTCAAAATAAATAAAATTCTAAGTTCAGAAAAGTTTAAGCATAAGTTTTTTCTTAAGAATTCTTTAGTCGCTAAAGTCTAAAAAACCAACAGAAGGACAATAAGTTAAGGACTGGATAGTTATCTAAAGGAATAATAAATTTACTTTTAAAATACTAATAACTCAACTTAACTTAATTTCTGAAACATCTATAGAAATTTTTTTACGAAGGTGAATAGTCTTTATTGTTCAAAGAAAAATTAATATACTTGATGTCAATCAACTACATAGAACACTTGATCTATATATACACCCACATACCATTATAACCTTATTTCTACCTGAATCTCATATCACATACCTAATGGAAAGGCATGTACTGATTAGGCATAATCAGATGACACTAGAAGGTCTCTTATCAATAGAATCAAGGGATGGTTTTACATATATAAATTTATCTTGTTCTGTGTTGATAGTGTATACTTTAAATAAGGAGTGAAGAAAAGAAAGTGGGTAATCTTTGCTATCTGAGCTGTATAAAGTTCTTTAAAATAACTCAAGCCAATATCCCTGCTTCTTCTTGTTTTAAAAGTTGAATTAAAAATTTTTGTAAAGTAATAATAATTTATGTATAGTATATGTGTATGAGCAGTCGCGTCTAATCTGCATGTAAATAGGTAAATAAGAATGGGGGCCAGGTCATTGGTTTTGGCTTGAGTTCTATTAGTATAATAAATGAGACGAGTTGTAATTACTGTGTTTCTGGTGGTAATGTTTGTTCAATCTAAACTATATTAAATCTATTATTTAATTAAAAATATTATTAATCATAATATAATATAATATATTCATATTTAAATATATAATATGATATATATATTATATTAATATAATAATAATGTAATTATATATACTTAAATATATCAATATATAGCTATAATAATATAAACTGATATAAATATAATAAAAACTAACCTTAATAAAATATAATCCTTGAATGGCTTCTACTTATGCAAAAGGCGTAGCTATATAAACCAACTGGAGTAGGGAACCTAACCTAAAGAGAAAAAAAATCGGAAACTTTAAAGGTATATAAGGCTATCTATACTAATAATATAATTACTATAACTAACTTTGATTTAGTTATCAAAGTTTTTTATATTATCTGTACAGGTTAAAGAATTAAATATAATCAAAAACCTATGAGTATATAACTGAGGAATAGGAATTTAGAAGTGAGTCTTCCGTAATATATATAATATATTATATAATATATATATAATAATAATTAAATATATATATAATATATTAAATATATAATAATATATATATATAGTATAATTTATAACAAATTAATTAAATAATATATATATATATAATAATTAATATATAATATTATTATATAATATATTAAAATATATAATATAATTAATAAATATAATATATATTAATATAATAGATAAATATTATTATATATATATAATATATAATATAATAATAATATATAATATAAAATAATATTTAATATATAGGGGTGTGTTAAGGTGTGAGAAGAATTGATAGATGAACGTATTAGAGAGTTATGTTTGTAAAGAAATGAGTAGTTATTACATATAACAAATAATGAGTACTATTATTAGAGAAATGGTTTGTCATTAGTATTGATAGGTAATGATTGAATAGATAATATGCGTTGGATTAAGCTAGATAGTATTTATAATAAGTATGGACGAGTGAGTTGTTTTGAATATCTAACCAGTGGGAGAATACGAGATAAAGTAGGAATTGAAGTCTATGTTAAAAGGTAAATAAATTAGTCTGGAAAGAAGCGTAAATTGAGTTTTATGGAGAGTGATAGATAGTATGTCTAATATAGGAATTAGTTAATAAGTAGAATGGTTTTATAGTGAATACAGGGTAGATAGGTTATGGCTGGCTACATAGGGGATAATGTATATTATACATCACTTAGATACGTAAGTGGATATTACTAATTTAAGTGAAGAAATCCGTTCAGCTAGTAGTATACTATATCTACATAAGGTTACTATAAATGAGTTTAAGGGTGTGAAATTTTTATATCGGAACTGGATAGAATCTTCTTAATATTATAGATATGCGAGCGGTATAAGGTAGCTGATAGACTTTCCTTTATATATAGGCATCAGATGCGGTAGTCCTATTCTTATCCATTTTACATACATATTACATTTCACTGAGCATGTATTACTATTAACACACTTCAAGTCTACGGCATTCTTGGAGGAGAAAAACGAGGAAACGACATGATTAAAATGGGGTTTATTTAATGATATCATAAATAGTGTTCCCTTTCTGTTCCTTTATATTTTATGTACGGGCCAAATATTTTCAACACTTTATGTGAAATGAATGAAGAATTCATCCTACTTATAAAGTAAACTTTTATGTATTGATGAAAGCACTGCAATAAGAGCGTTTCAATCGTATTACTTGTAATGTGTTAAGTTGTACATAAAGAACGGGCTTTAATGCCGCTTTAAGACAGTACTGAAATAACTAGCGCTTCAGAAATTCGGTCAGCGACCTGGGTTACTAATATAACGTCACGTAAAACGTATAAATCTTAAAATTAATATTTTGTGCGGCCTCTACTGAAAAAAGGCATCGCATAACACTCAATATAAATACTCGTCCAACGTATACAATTTATACAAGCCAATTAAACATTTGTGATGCCCGATCACTAAAAGGGTTTCATTATCATAACATAACAGCTAACTCGGAAATTTTAGTACTTCTCTTATGAAGAGCATCTTATCTC
>JABUQX010127718.1:0-15000 GCA_015478945.1 Trachelipus rathkii | reverse complement strand
GGTGTAGTGCGATTCTCCACCAACCCAATTATAAAAATCAACACTAGAAATGAGGATTATAAAAACATCTACAATGCTTGAGAGGATTCTGAAGTTTCTCAGCGAATAACTTTGGCGGATTTTTCTCCCTCGAGAAAAAAGTTAAAGAAAATTTTGCTTAAGATTTTATTTCATTCTTCAAAGAAAAATTTTCAAAATCGTGTTTTGTAGCAATTTTTTAGCATTAAAATTTCCAACCACTTCAGGTGGGTCAATAATTTTATTATTATTATTATTATTATTATTATTATTATTATTATTATTATTATTATTATTATTATTATTATTATTATTATTATTATTATTATTATTATTATTATTATTATTTATTATTATTTATTATTATTTATTTCATTATTATTAATTAACTATTATATTTCATATTATAGTTTATTATTATTATTAATTAGTTATTTTATTATGTTTATGCTATTATTATTACTTATTAATTATCATTATCATTATTAGCATATTTAGTACTAATAAATAGATTATAACGTTATATAACTATACTACTAGAGTATATATAGTATGACTTTTTTTATTAGTGTATGATAGTATGAGATCTTATATAATATATACTATAGATATATTAAAAAAAAAAGAGGGACTTATATATAATTATATGATATATATATTAATAGTATAGTATAAATATATATTGTATATATATATACCATATTGATGAAAGGGCTTCAGATCATACTTACACTAATCATATATATTCATATATAAGTATAATGTAGATAGTCATTATATATATAGATATATATATAGATACTCTTAAACTATTTATGATGGTAGTATAGCTACTACGTATATATATATAGCTATAGTTGTATATTTCTATATATATTAAAATACTAATATTATATACCTATATAGATATATATATATATATAATATACGGTAGGCCGTATATCGCTCTAAAATACTATATATACTTATACTATATATTACCCATAAAAAATTAACTCACCACAAGGGTACGTGAGGAAGGAAGGGTAGAAAAGGGTTGAAGAAAGCGAAGACACTTTATTGGACAATGGCAATAACATGGTGGATTCCTCCCCAGATCTGTAGGTTGATAAAGTGTGAAGCCAAGGTGCAGCCAAAGGGTCTCGCAGTAGGGTTCGGAGGTTCGGCGAAGCGTCGACCAAGTCCCGGTAACCGTGTCCTTCATCGTGGAGTGTTGCTATCTGCACACACTGATCTCTTGACAGTTGACGCACTATCCCCTCCATGTTTATCGGAGTTGCTTCGTACGTGAATGATCCTCGCTCGATTATACCCCCGACATAACCTACCCCAACCGTCACATGTTTAGTTCACGCGTGGTTTATGTTTTTCCTTAAATTTATCGCGGTGAACGGCCCAATTACTGGCCAGCGAAGTTTCCTCTGCGGGGGTGAGTTACATATTTATTTAACTGATGCTGATCGTCTTGTGTGTGGTGTGAGCGGTTCATGGGCGGTTAGGGCCTTCCCGCTTCCCTGCCACTGACGTTAGCCTAGTGTGTGACGTTATTTTTGAACGGGAGTGAAGTATGTATATGACATTACTAATATCATATATATAATCTTAGATTATATACTAATATATATTGAATATATTATATACTCATACTACTATCAATATTGGTAATATATATAATATATATATAATATGATATATTATGACTATTAGTTATATACTAATAATATATACTACTATTCCAATAATACTAATATAACTATATATAATTCGACGAACCCTATATATATATAGTAGTATATATATACTAGATAATAATAGTATATATATATAGTATAATATATATATATACTATTAGTATATATACTAATATATATAAGTATGATATATAATATATACTATATATACTATACTATAATACTATAGCTAACTATATATATATATAATGTTATATTAATATTAATAATATCATATATATAATATCAGTAATAAAGGATATATCACTATAATATATATATATATAGTATATTATTATTAAAATACTATACATCTTCACTATATATATATATACTATAGTAGTAGGGACCATACTAAATTATATATATATATATATATATATAGATATATATATATATTATATTGTATATAATACTATTATATAATATATATATATATATATATATAATATACTATATAGTAATATATAATATACTATATATATAATATATAAATATATATATATATATATATATATATATATTATATTTTTTATATATATATATATATATATATATATATATATATATATATATATATATATATATATATATTAAATATATATATATATATATATATATTATATATATATATATATATATATATATATATATATTATATATATATATATATAATTATAAATATATTATATATATATAATATATATATATATATATATATATATATATATATAGATAATATTATATAATATATATATATATATATATATAATATATATATATATATATATAATTATATAAAATTCTACTATATAATATATATTATATATATAATATATATATATATATATAATATATATATATATATAATATATATATATATACCTATATGTGTAATATTTATTATATATATATATATATATATATATATATATAGAAGACAAACGACCGTGCCAGCACATTTTCAATTTTCCAGAAATTTATTCTGCAACAAAGGTAAAATCTTAAAAATAAAATAACTCTATTCAGTGTCACTCGTCATTTTCTTCAAGGAATACAAATGAGTGCTTTTAATTCCATTTTCAAAAGAAGAACTTTCAATTTCTTTATTTAAATTAAAAATTTCTTTAATTTATTATTATCAAGTTTATTTAATGGATTTATTATTACATTTTTAATTTTCGAATAAAGCATTATATCTTTAGGAATCATATTCACCATCTCTTCCTGAGAAGTCATTGTGTCTACTGAAAAAAACGTCTTCCTGGGTTAATTAATCTCTTACAACTACATGAAACGAAGTGAAATGAAGGGATAAAGTGTGCGAGAGAGAGAGTGTGAGAGTGAGAGAAAGAGAACATAATTAATCATAAAAGGAATATATATATATAAGAAAAATCTGTCGATTGCTACGGTAGCCAAGTGGATTATGAATAGCGACGACTACCC
Source organism: Trachelipus rathkii (assembly GCA_015478945.1). NCBI lineage: Eukaryota > Metazoa > Arthropoda > Malacostraca > Isopoda > Trachelipodidae > Trachelipus > Trachelipus rathkii. Next base: position 11,803 of record JABUQX010127718.1, on the reverse strand, counting down.
CAGATGAATTTCTTACTAACCTAGCTCACACAGGATACTGGGTCCCTAGTATATCGTGTTTTTAAATTACACTCAGAAATGATAAATGTTCAATTCTCCTTGCGTGGCCGCAATGCACTGAGATCTCAATCACCAAAGGTGCGTTTTATATCATAGGTAAGGATACTAATATATGCACCATAAAGAATCATATATAGCCTCTTTCTATTTAATAAACTCAACCAATAAGTTGTATTACGCGAGCTTACTATATCATTCTATATCGCAACAATAGTGCGAGGAAGTAACAAATACATAATTAATTCATGCCAAAAACTACCTAAGCACACAATCTCAAGGACTATAGTATCCTATTTTATAACACCTATCAAGTGATAGGTATACCACACACGCACTACCATATATTAACCTGAAACTAATTTAACACAACTGTTTCTAACTTACACTATAGGCGGATCAAATCAGTTATCTTTGCTCATATATACATATATCCTAGATAATTTAAATTCAGTCACTTTGTTCCACTATTAGCTCAACTCATTCAATAAACAGAACTTCATCAATAATACGGACTCTCCTCTCAACCCAGCTACCATAAACCTATACTCTAATCACATCTTCGCTAAATATACATATTTCCTATTTAAAAGTCTGACCTGCAGTCAGAATGCAGGTGTGATCGCGATCGTGCGTGCAAATTCTACGTTATCGAGCTATAGATGATTTTCGACGCTGACACAAACAAATACTAGGGTAATAATTCGTACTATATACTAGAAGTGGATTACAGGTAGAAGGTAGCTTACTTTTACCTAAATTACTTTACCAGTTTATCTTACTCACACTATCTATATATTCCTGCTCACACTTTATACTTATATTTCTTAACAAATAGATTGTTCTTTACTTCTCTTAAAGCGCGCGTTTCATATCTTATTGTATAAGAAATTAATTGATATGGGGTACCAGTAAAACTTCACTATAAGGAGATACTACGACATTAAAAACAAGAATTCAAACATCTAAATAATTCCTCTAAAATTGCTCTTTAAATTTAACAATCAGCTTTATACAATGTTTTTCATACTTCCGTCCTCTTTTTTGAAAAAATTAAGGAAAAATTCATTTCAGATTTTTACTTTTATATCTCACTCCAAAAAATATATGATTTAAACAATTATAAACTAAAAGAGCACTATATGTATTGTGGGTACTATATATATCCAGATTCGTTTTGTTTAAAATGTTAAGTTAGAGCAGATATAATGCAAAGGATAACACTCAGGTGCAGAAAACAATGTTTGTTATGTCATGACATTCAATTACCGATAATCTATACATTAACGTTAAAATTATAACTAAGTATAACTATAATTATGTTTATAATTTAAAATGATCATTATAATATAATCCAAGAATGGTAATAGGGTTATGTAATTTAACTAAACACTGGTCAGACTAGCAGTTAAACTATTTTAATTTACCTTTAAATATTATATTAATCAAAGAATTAATTATTTCAAAAGTTTAGAAATTATATTTATAAAAAAAATTTATATATATTCTCTAAACTATAGGAGATATTAAAAGAATTATGGATAAATAATTATATTTTAGATTTTTTAAATGTTAATGAATTAGAGAAAGATAATATATGTGTAGTTACAAGAGGTTTAAAGTTATATTCTTAAAAGAAAGATTATTCAATAATATTAACTTCCTTTGCTAATATAATAAGTTTATTCAATATTGCTTAACATAAACTATTGAGATAAATATAAAATGTAGAAATTTGATAAGAAAGGAAATGGGAAAATTATTTCAACCATTTTCTCTTTGAACGTTAATATCAGAGAAGTTAATGGGAAATAATTAGTGGAGCATAATGGTGAGATGAGTGACTGATTAAATAGTCATAAGTAAAAAAAGTATGTTCGATCCTATAATTATACATTATAATTTTTTATTATATTAATATTATTTTATTTCCATATTATTATACTTATAACTATATATATACACAGAAAATTATTTCATAAAATTTTAATTATATATTTAATTAATATTCTATTCTCATATCTCTAAAATTAATTATTTGAAAATTATTAATATTTTTAAAAAATTCTAACTAAGCATAATATTTTAATAATTTAATTAACTATTATAAAATTATTAAATATATTTTTAAATAGAAAGTTTCGTAATATAATAAATATTTATAGATTTATTCACTTATTGTTACACTTTGTTATGAACTAACCTTCTTTTGTAATATATAATAGATTGATAAAAGACATTAGTAATTTCATCTTCACTTCATTGGACTAAGTAGTTATTATGATATATATATAATATTATATATAAATAGTTTCAAATGACTTCGAATTCGTATTTTGTGAGCATTATATAATTATTTTAATACTAGGTTTGTAACTACTGGTCAGTAAAAAGTTTCACTTTAATTTAATGAGAAGACAAATTTTTATGTGAGTTGATGATATTAACTTATAGTTATATTATTTGCCAATTGATTTAAACTAATTAAATAGGTTGGTTTGATTTCTACTTTATAAATTGAATCAATTTTATAATTAAATAGATATATTTAATATATTTAAAAAAATAAATAAAAAATATTTAAATATAATACTTTTAAATTATGATTTTAATTATTCTTAAAATTAATAATTTTAATTTTAATTTTAAAGCTTTTAAAATTTTATTTTAATATTATCGTTGTCATCAAATTTAATAATGCTTATATAATTAATATTATTATGAAATTATTAATAGTTAAGCTCTGTTTAACAAGTATTCATTATTTCATATTATACTTTAAATAATGTATATATTATTTATATTTTTTATTTTTAGTATTATTTATTTATTATTATATATATTTATTTTTATATTTATGATTTTATATATGAGCTTACATGTAAAATATTATATATGAGCATATATACAAAGATTTCATATATAGCTTTATTTACCTTAGATATTTTAATTTATTTATTATTATCATCATTCAATTATTATATAACCAATACTAATAAATAATCAATTTAGTGATGCTTCTTCCCTATAATATTTATATAGTATGTGAGTGAGTGAGTGAGGAGTACTTATAATTAAATAACTTATCCTCAATAGTCATGTCTTGACAATATCTTTTTTTAAAGAAGTCTATATATCCTGCAAATAACTTGAAATAACTACTATTGATATATTTTATATATTTAATTGATTAGTATTTATCATATATATATATATATTTACTAGATTTACGGAAGCTTGATCGAACAACATCTTTAATCACCTGATATGTAAGAGTTGTTTTATTACTCATCTTTAAATTTTGAGCTCTAAAAAGACTTTACCTATTTATTTATTATATTTGTCTTAAAGCTAAGGGATACTCATTTTCATTAATTAACAATTTTACCACTGTACAATTAGCGAGTGAGTTAGATATATTAAAATATCTGTTAGCTATTATTAATATTATAGATATAGATATAGGTCAATATAATCAATATCAATAGAATCCTTCATAAGGTATAAAATAACCAGTTTTCTCAGAAGCATCTCCTTTCATGCCTATTACTATCTCTTTAAATATATAGATATAATGCAAGAATCTTCCAATCTAAATTTAAATTAGTTTGAATATAATATTTTTATTTATTTTATACATATAAAATATTATATTTTTAATTTTTAACTGATATTAGCTAATTATTATTAGCAATATATTGTTAATGTTTTTTTTAATCGAGAATTAAAATTGAAATCTGGACACTTAGTTACATTTTATGAAACGTTTCCAAATATATCCTTCTATTTAAGCAATTTTTCTATTTTAATTTTATGTATTTTTAAAAGGAGTTGAGATTTTATTTTTTTAAAAAAAGTTTAAAATGATAATTGAATTCATATATTTTACTTATCCAACTATTTGATTTAAGTTATGAGAGTAGTGGAGTTCAATTATACATATTCGTTTTCATATTAGGTATATTTATAATTACTAATCTTATTAATCATTTTTACTAATCAAATTACGTATTTTGGTCAAAAAATAATTTATTGACCTACTATATTATTAATTATTAATGTGTTTCTAATTATGTTAATTTTTTAATTAAATATTATTATATCAAAATTACATTTACCTATACTATATAATTACCATTTATTTATTTAATCGGTTAAATATAGAGTTTTTGATGATAAAAGGATTAAAAAATTCATATTAAATATCATATATTATAGGTTAAGGTTAGTTAGACTAAAGGCTAATTATTGTTGATTAGATCTTTTTAATATTATCTACAAATACAAAAACTTATATATACCATCCTAAAGAAATCTAAAATTTATCATAGTATACATTATAATATAGTTATTCTTATTGGCATGAGTTCTTCATGTGAGTATAACGAAAAGCTGTTTCTCTGATTCTTTGAATCCTGACACTAATTTTAGCTTACTATTTTTATTATAATATACTTTCAAATATAATTACGTTTATTTACTGTATCTAGAATAAAGAAAAAATAAAAAGTAAAAAAGAAAGTATATATAAAAATAGGTGGAAGTATAAAATATAAAATTTAACCGTTTAATTTTCTCAATTTTAACTAAACTATATGAATATTATAAATAGTAACAATGTCATTATATTTGTAATAGATTGCAAATACTTTTTTATGAACATAATTTATTGTATTAGAAATTAGAATAATTAAAGAGATTTAATTATATTCATATTAATAATTAGTACAACATTTGATACTCTATTTTCATATCCTGATTAGCATTCAACATTTTGCTCATTGTTGAGACATCGCTAATATCCGTCAATTTTTCATGAAGTATATATGCTCTGAATCTTCTAGCAATCACCTTAAAGCTCTTTATGTGTTATCTCAAACATATTTCAATTACTCGTAAGTTGATTTAGACGAATTATCTGGAACCTCATTTCCTTCATTCCGATCATAAGCATGGCTTTGAGATAAGGTTACTGATGGTACCTTTTCCGATCTTTTCGAGTTTTGGTTTACTGTTTTTAGTGAAAATGGAAAAACTTGTTTAGTGACTTTTGGTGAAAGGTAAGTGATTTAACTGTATAATATTTATGATTGTACAGGATGTGTGCGTATATTCTTATCATTACATAATTATAAAATCATGATATTTTCATGTTGTCTCCATGAAATTACATTTTAAGCCTTTTTACCTCTATTCAACATATTTAATACTAGAGTGAGTTATCTTTTATTTATTATTGAAGTGATTTTCAATAATATTACTTTGTTCAAAGAGTTGTTCTTTTTTCTTTCAATTTAATATATACCATCAAATAGTATACCACAATAGTAGTTTAATTACAGAAACATCTACACACAAGGATTTTGTTCATAAGTGACTATTATATATTAAAAACACTATTTTCAATTATAAATGAAAATATTCTTTGAATACCGACTGTAGCCACTATAGATGTACAGTATTTATAGATATATTTATTTATAAAAGTAATTGATTAAAGAAGTTATCAAAGCATGATATATTTCATGTTGTCTCCATGATCAATTATCATTCGCAGGATATAATTGGTTGTATAATTTTATCAAAAGGGCACTAGTACATCATCACGATTAATTAAAGGAGTTTTTAAATATTTATATGATATTTTTCTTAACTTTAATAATCTATAACCAGAAGTACTAGGTGAGGAAGGTACATCTTCAGTAGTCAACTGCTAATGATGATTATTTATAGTTGGCATTGTTGATTGACTTTGAAACATTTCGAATTATATTTTTAAGAGAGTTTTCTACTTTTATTGAAAATATACAGTTATTTAAGAGGAAAAAATACTTCTTAGGAATGTAGACCTGATTGAAATTAGATTCATATTTTCCTTCTCCTGGTAATAAATCAAAATTTATTATAATAAAACTGAATGGTTCTTTCCAAATACTCTTACAGAGTTCTTGAAATTCTTTCCACTTCATATCTTCTGAAATGAAAGCATTGTAAATATGTGGTTGTCCTTTTTAAGAAATGAAAATAATATAAACACATTATCAATAAAGAAATATTCTTATAAGAAAGATATCAATCAATAAAACCATTTCCATATCTTTTAAAAGTTGTGAAAATGGATTTATTGATATCTTCCTTATAATAATATTAAATAATACTTAATATATAAATCTTACATCTTTATAAACACTGGAAATTCGAGTACTTTTTATGTTACTCCTTCCGAAATTTTGATGCAGTATACTTAATTGCTTTTATAATTTCTATTTAAATTCTAAAACCTTTTATTATTGATGAAAACGTGTCCACTTTCACGGAAATTATTAATTGCAGTTATATTTATCGGTTTATTACGTCATTCAAAACCCTGGAAATCTTAACATTTATAATTCATTAATCATAATTATTCTTGTATATATTTATTTATTCACGTGAAAGAAGAATAATCTTTTTATATATTTGTGTATAAACACAATTTATTTCTATACAATATATTCTAAAAATCTTTGAACACGCAATAGAATTATCAAAGTAATGTATTTGATAGGTATAAAATTCTTGATTTAGATGTGCGTATGATAAACGAAATTCATTCTTGCCTTCTGAAATAATCTACTAATTACCAACATAGCTTTTTCACAAGTCGAAACACTCACTTTAATCCATATTCAACATTTATTGAGTCAGTATACTAACTTTTCTATTGGTGTAAAAATATTCTTTTTTTTAGTTGTACCACTAATATCGCTCAACCTATTTCTTATTAAAATTAAGAATTCATAAATAAATAAAAATTTACCTCGCTTACTCATCTTTAGTTTTTATTTCCTAATGCACCATTTTTCTTTCTCTATAGAGAATACAAACAACTCGTGCACACGGATTGCATGGATAATTCTCATATACCATTTATAAAAATTCAATTATTTTAAAAATACTCCATCTCGTTAAGGATGGTTTCCTAGAGAATTGAATCCTGACCATTTGCCCATGTATTCGAAAAATATATTTCTCATTCTCTATATACGTGTCTATCTTCATTCACAGAGGATATATATATGAGAGAGGAAAACACCTGAGGAGAGACATGATATGGAGCGAGCGATTGACAGTAGTTTCGTAGAAGAGTGCGTTTTTTGAGTGGTGAGTTTCGAGAAGAGATGATACGAAGAGCCGGGATTATAGGAAGAGTAGGAGCTATTGGAGAAATCCACAATCTTATATAGAAGAAATTGAGTGTCGATCTTATGTAGCCAGACTTCCATACATATAAAACGATTCGCTTGAGTTTTGTGGCACTGAGTATACATTCCTGCTATAAAATCACACCTATCTTAATAATATAGAAATAGTCTTCCATTTTAAAAAGTAGTGATTATTTAGGGGTCATATATTGTCTCTCACAAAATATAATATTAAAAGATATAAAAAAACCTATCTTAAATATTTATATATTATATTTATACATTATTTTATGATAAGTATATCTTTATTTAACAAGTGACTATTATAATTTATTATTATAACTATTATGAATACATTTATTGAATTATATATAATTTTTATTTAAAGATTAATATATAGGTTAGTTTCATAAATTTCAATCATCAGCTTACCCATATATCGAATATATTTCTTTCATCGTTTGAGTTATATACTAATAATTATTGGATTAAAGATATAGGTCACAATGACTAATATATCATACTAAAATGTAGTACATTTTATAATATGTTCCAAGAGAGAGAGAGTGTTTATGTCAACTACATTTCTTATTTTATATTCCTATTATTCTAACCTTATAAAATATAGAGTAAATAAGAATCAATCCAATATAATATAAATCTAGGCTTATATTCCGAGAGCATTAGTTGGAGACATATAACATAACGACCATTCTATCTTAGGCTTTTACACAATAAATACAACATTCCATACGTCGTACCCTGTGCAAGGTAACAATTTAATTACACTTAAATTAAAAAAGGGCAATGTGAATATATAAATTACATCACAAAAATTTAAGACCCTTGATGAATTCTAGGACTGGAATCATATGACTGGATCTTCAGTTCTGTCGATGATGAAAACATTCATAAAATAATAATTAATAATAGAATAATTAATAATAATATAATTATAATATAAATATTATTATATATATATAATGCGTTTAATTAAATTTATAAAAATATATTAACATGAAATCTTTATTTACTTATTGTAAAATTTATGTTTTTAAAATAAAGCAATTTAATATTTAATGTAATTATATTTATTATGAGCTGCCATATTTTAAATTGAAAGTATATATAATTAAGTTGTGTTGCATACTTGCCCTCTATATCACCATTAAATTTATTTTTTAATAAAAGATTTATGTATTCGTTAATATGAGAATTAATTTGATGTGATTAACTCGATATTAAAACACACGAAATCTATTTTGATATTTAGCTTTAATACTAAAACATTATGTGGCTAATATATTTGGAATATTTTTACGAACTAATTAATAATTATTATCTATGCCTTTTAAAATTACTCTTATATTCATATATTGCGAAGTTCTTCTATCTGGAAGAATTATAACATTTCCCCTCATAATTCTTCTCTAATTATAAACAGTTTTGTTTTTTTGGATGGCACGGTGATTTTAGTTTAGGAACTGTATTTTTTTGGAATCTTTTTATAGAGAATGACTTTTTGGTGTGATTGTTTTTTGGAGTGTGAATTTTGGAGGAAAAATAATTACCATAACATTACGATCAAAATTGTTGCGTTTTATTGACCTACAATATATAATGGATATTATACATCTCTCAGTTATACTATGAGCGACCAAACTCACGCTCCGAGAGCAGATTGGATAGAGTTATCATTTCTATCTTTCTCCCACTTTAACATGCGGCTGCTGATTGTCTAGTATATTTGGTTTACGTGTACCGGGAGCTACAAATAAGGCCGTAAGGAAATACGGTTAGATGGAATCTACGTCTCATTGTATCTTAATTAAACCTTCCAAGCAATTTCTGTTATTTGATCTTATCAAATCCATCAGATATATATTAGCTCTCACCCCGGTGTATTATATGCTATATGACATCATCACTAATGCTACCAATAGTATGTGTACCCATATAACAATTGCGTCATACAGACACACCTAAGTTTGGTTTTATACATCTTTTAATCCCTAACGCTTTCTATCAAGTTTAATATCGTGATATTATTCGAGATATTATCCAATTTTAAAAGTACTAGTTGTGCACTATAATTTTTACATATTTACCCACTATAAATATAAAAAAAATTAAAAACTTTAAATTGAAAGGATATTTCCCTTACTGTTTTTCCCCTTCAGACATATTTACACTAAAAATATAACATTTATTTTATCATATTATTAGTTTTCTTGAGAGATGTATAAGATATAGTGGAAACTATATGCAATGACCATAGGAATAACGATGTGGTAAGGCTTATGATAATCATCACAGAGTGCGTTAATTATCTGCAATTAAATATTTCTATTTGTGGGATAATTTCACATATATCATTTTTGGATAGGATAAATCTGTGACCTACACATGTTATCGCATTCCAATGGATAATAAGAATAACATATTTCAGTGGATGATCGGCTTGACTATATATAGCTTATATTACAATTAGATAGTGTTGTCAAAGCTCTCAACTATATTCATATGCATAGATTTATAAAAGGGTTAGCCAATAAATTTTTTTTCAATAATTTGATCAAACAAATAACAAAATTCAAATTCCAAACATTAATTTCAGGACTATACATAAATTTTAACTCTTTTATAACATCAGAATAAAAAAAGTGCCAGTAAAAATTCATATCACCTTCTCTAATTTTTGGATGTGATTTAATCCTAAATCAGTAAAAATAAGATTTAAAGAAAATGTGTGATAAAAATGTTTTATACTTACTAATTTAAAGGAAATGTATAAGTACAATATATTAAATTTATTGTGTTTTTTAGAAATTTATATTATTTAATTCGTAGTATTATTGTAAGTTTAATTTTTCTATTTATGAGTTGTTTTTAAAGGTCTCAAATTTGAACCTATATAAGATAAAAAATACAAAAAATTCAGTAATATTGCATATAAATTTTTTTATGTATAGTTTCCTTTCTGCCCTAGCCTAGAGAATACAATAAGAAGAATATGCAATTAAACAGCTTTGAAAATTAATGTAATTAAGACTAGATAGAGTTAAATTCTTAATTATTTGGTGAGCGTAAAAGAATTAATACGATCAGCACAAAATAGTTCAATGTTTTTTTATATGTTTGTAGACAATCTCTTTACAATATATTAATTGTTAATTATTATTATATTAGGTCAATATAAGGGTAATTTACAGACTCCGAATTATGCACGACTTTACCTAGAGAATAATTCAATAAACTCTCAATACGTCTAGACATGTATGAACACATAAAACTTCTTTTTGCGTGAGTAAGATATATTAAAGAATTATATATATCATCAATAACATAAGAACATTGTTTAAATTTTCATAATATATGATATTTACTATGTTTTTTTTTTCTTACTGAGATTATATTTTCAAAATCATTAGGTACGAAATTACCAATGTTATATGAATTATAAGAAACACTTTATATACGAATTCATAAAAGGAGTATGACTTTCAATGGCATGTCTATAAAAGAGAACAAATCATGATATGGCAAGAAGTAAGGGGACATGAATAAAATATTCTTGTCTAGAGATTGAATAATGTTCTCAACATCCACGTATCGGAAGGGGAAGGGAGAATTGCCACTTTGAATGGTATCTTAAAGAACTTCAGGGGAAGGGATTCTTTAGGTAATACCCAAGTGATCCCCTCATTACTTCGTTCACTTCTTTCACCCACTATTTCTTCGTTCATTTTTATTCCCTTCATTCTTTCCTTTTCTATCTGAGCGGCATTAATTATAGCACCCTATAACAACAGACACCACACACACATCGTTTTATATATTATATATATAATATATTATATTAATTATAATATATATATATATATATAATAATTATAATATATATTAATAATATATATATATATACTATATAATATAATATATTAATATATTTTATATTATATTATATATATATTATATATTAATATATATAATTAATATTAATATTATATAATATATATATATAATATTATAATATATATATTATATATATATATATAATATAATATACATATATAATTAATTATATATATATTATATATATATATATTAATATATTATTATAATATATAATATTATATATATTATATATTAATATATATATATTATTATATATATATATTATATAATATATTATATATATATTATATATATATTAATATATATAATAATATATATATATCGTTTTTGTTTATTATATAGTATATATAATTTAAAAATCTATTTATTATACTTTTTACATTTATATTAATCCATTAACTTTAATTATATTGTCGTAACCCCGCGTATATTTACAGGTGGTAAAAATTTCGATATTTATGTTTTTTTTTATTAAATATATGCATTTATAATATACGTCTAGTCCCGCGAATATTTTCAGGTGGTAAAAATTTGCGATTTCGTTTTTTTTTATAAAACCCGTTTTTTTGAGTGGCTTAGTGAGAAGCCAAGTGTTTTTATTTTTTCTTTTTTTCAGTGAAAATAAAAAAAGTGATTTTTGAGAG
>JABUQX010127717.1:20000-32358 GCA_015478945.1 Trachelipus rathkii | reverse complement strand
CATGATACATATATATAAATCTTCTGAATAATTAAAATGTAGACTAATAAGTCTATTTTTTATTAACCCTTTGATAAAATCATTATTTCATAGTTCGCGTTGATTTTATTTTCATGGATAAAGGGGCGTGAGCATAAATAAAGGATAAGACTAATAATTTATTAGAGTGTTACTATATTAGCATTATAATGTTGTGTTGATATGTATTAGTGTGTATGTGTGTTGTGTGTGTGTGTGTGATGTGTTGTGTGTATTTATTTATTTAGTTACTATTATATTACATATAGTTAAGGTTAGTCGTTATATAAATCTTTTGTATTAATATATTAATATTATATGTGTTATATAGTAAAATTAAGCATGGTATATTATAGTAGAGACATGCTTGATAAAAAGATGTGAAAGGTTTAATACGTGTTGCTATGTTCGTATATTATGTATCCTATTTAATGATTTATTATATGATTAGACCTAAAGTAATAGTGAAATATACTTTGTTAATGTATTTATAGTTTTATTATATAGAGCTTAAGTAGTATGATAGTCAGGTTTAGTCGTTGTACATTCTATATTTACTTATAGTTAATGTATTAAGTTTATTGATGTTGGAATCACTATTATTAGTATTCGTATATTTAGAATGTATATATCATTGATCAGTAGATAAGTATATACGCTATTGTTATGAGATTATAATATTTTTTATAAGTTATAAGATATTAGTATCTATATATTAAGTGTCCTAGTGATATAATATATATACTGCATAATTAAAGTATATTAATATTAATAAGTAATTAGTCATAAATATATTATAAAATAAGTTAACAAAATATAGAAGATAAAAATTAAATAAAAGTATAGTATAAAGATAAATAATAATTACATAAATCGGTCTAAAATAAAACTTAAGTATAAAAATGTAACTTAATAAACTTAGAACACAATATAAATGCAAAATAAAACTTAAATATATAAACAAAATTAAAAATAAAGTATTAAAAATAAAAATTAAAAACTTAAAAAAAAAAAATTAACTCAAATATATTGATACAAAAATAAAAAATGATATAAAATTAATAAAAGTATGTGTTACTGGCTTCAAATTAGAAGAAAAGTATTATTAGTTTAGTTTATAAATAGAAAATGAGATTTGCAAAATAGAAGTGTTAGTGCTCCACATTGTAGAAAAACGTTGACATTGAATGATGAATAGGCATTAATAACATGAATGTCCTTTCTAGAAAAGAAACCGTTATTTAAACAGTATAATTTAGTATTATTAAACGAATGTTATATGGTCGGCCACGCACGGTCCGCAGCGGTGAAACTAAACCGATTCCGAATCTCATCATTCTTTCCTTCCTCCTTCCTCCTTCTCTACCTTCTCTTCCTCCTTCTCCTCCTTTGCTTGTCTTATTCTTTTCCTTCTGTTTTGGGTTCCATGTATTTCTAAGTTCATATCCAGATTAAGAGCAGGTGCCCTCCGGTGGGGTTCTGGACTCGAACCGAACTCCGATCCGTGCTCGATCGACTTCACCAACCCGTTTTCCGTCTCTCGCCTAACGCTCCATACTCACGACTCGACTCCGACTAAATCCGTCACTTCAACCTTTCTCCGAGTATAGTCTTCTTACCGAAATCATTCTTAATTTTTTGTGGGGAACGCATCCCACCTTCCAGGGAGGAGCAGGGGACGTAATCTGTATCGACGAAGATTGACGTCATCATACTAAGTAATACTACATCCAAATTTACTCCGATCGTTAAGCCTAACGGGTTTTCCAGACGGAATGTGACCCTTGGCGCTAAGGGGGCAGCAACCCTTAGGGGTGACCTACGTCACCAAACTCGCCTGATCCATCTGTTCGATTGGAAATCGCTAAGCCTAATTTTGCTCACCGACATTAAGCAACACCTAAGGGCTGTAGCGTTATTAATTTCACCTTCCGTCTCTTGGGGTGACCCCGCCTCTATAATATCATCCATACATGACGGTGCAAAATTACGGTAATGTCCTTATCCAATATAATTATAGTTTCCAGTTTCAGGACTAATATTCTTATCACTTTTCGAGAGAAAAAGCGTAGGAAGCTCAAACTGCCCTGAATCTAAGAGGATTAAGTCGGAAATGTTAATTATCTGTATTATTTTCTTTTAGATTTGACTATTTTGCTTATAAATCACCAGAACACGTAGAAAGACGATTAAAACATCGATTTAGGGGGTAATGATACGGATAAATCGATTGGAACCATCAAAAATATTATATTTGAAAAGTCATTTTAAAACACTCTAGGAAACCAAAAAGTCCCCCCTTTTGGGGGGATCGTCCCCCTTTTGGGGCTTAAATCCTTGAGTCAGGCTAGACCGAAGTTCGATCCTTCCAGAACCTAAATTCGGAGATCTGACCGACTTGAAATTTACCTTGAACGTTTAACACGTTGAAACGAAATGTTGCAATGTTAGCTTTGCAAACTTTGCACATTGCTTTGCACATCTTCAGGCCGTCTTGGAGTCAGTTTCACCTATACTACTTAAATAATATATATATATATGAATATATATATAATATATATGTATATACTTAGTTATATTATATATATATATATATATATATAGTTATATATATATGGTTGTCTATATATATATATAATATATTATAGATATATATAATACTATATATATATATATATATATATATATTATATCATATATATATTATTTAATCATATATATATATATATATAAATTGTTCTATATATATATACGTATATATAATATTATATATATATATACTATATTCATATATATATATATAATATAATATATATAATAATATATATATTATATATATATAATATATATATGCATTATATATAATTATATATATTATATATATATATTATATAATATTAATATATATATATATATATATTATATATATAATATATAATAATATAATCATATATTATTTTATATATATATATTATTAATATATAATAATATATATACTATATATAATTAAATATTATATTATATATTATATTAAGTATATATATTTTTTATCTATCTATTATATATATATTATATATATAATATTATATAATATTATATATAAGGTTTATATATATATTATATTAGGGAAACTTGTATACTTGGTAAGACTCGATAAAGATTATAAAATTTGTTCTCAGAATATTTGTTTAATCTTAGTAGCTTTTCCAAGTCGTTTAGATTAATGATGATAGATGAACTAGAAAGGTTGTAAAGAAAACAAAAGAATGATGGAGATTATAATCTCAATAGTTCAGAAGGAAACCCATAAAATATTAATTTTTATTTCTTAATGTGGCAGGATTTTTAAAAAGATTACAAAAATCACGATTCTAATTTAAATATGCAGAGATAAATGGAAATGCATAATAGCGTTTTCGAATGGGGAGTTAATTAGGTTCAATATAAAGGAGGGATTCTCTGTCCACACTCAGAATTAAAGGCAATCCAGACGTCCTTTACTTGTCCACACAAGATATGGAAATATTGTTGCAGTTTATACTTTAACATTTGTGAATGTCTCGAATATCGTTTTAAAATTAAATACATGGGAGTTTGCCATTTTGAAATCTATTCAACGTATTAAAATTGAAATAATTATTCTATATTTAAATCATACAAATATGCATTTAACAAAATATCTTTACTGACAAAACAATAAAATACATTTTTTTAATTGATATATGTATAAGCTCAGAAATTATATACTTACCAGAATCACGTATGTGACAGTATGAAAAAAATGAAACATTTGAAAATAAAATATAACATAAATTATAAATAAAAAGAAAACAAATATAATTAAACATTAATAATCACTTATCTATATCTTAACGATAACAAAAGTAAATAATATGTAAGCCTTTCAATCGATTAATTATACATGATTTTGAACTTTTTTGTTAAATTTTTTGTTTGAGCATTAATGACTATATTTATGCTAAATTGCATTTTTTATTATTTTATTTAGATTCTAGTGTATATGTAAGATCGTATCAGCATAAACGCATTAATTGTCATTCGCAACTCATCCTGGCATTCCGTAATTGACGATTTTGAAACATCGCATCGGCGATTTATTAAATAGCCGGCAGTGAGGATGTATAAAATTATTGAAAGTATATTAATTTGTTTTCTGTTGTTTGATTAATTTTTCGGATAGTATTACTAAGAAAATATATATTTTTAATTTAATTTATAATATATATATATTATTATATATATATATAATATATTACATAATAAGTATTATATATAATATATATAATAGATCTATAATATTATATATATAATATATATAATATATATATATATATATAATATATATTATATATATAGTATATAAATCTGAATATTATATATATATAATATATAGTATTATATCCGTGTCCAGTAACTTTTTACTACTCGTGTTCCTCTCTCTCTCTCTCTATATATTTCTTATATATATATATTATTTATTATATATATATAAATATATTCTATATATATAAATCATACTATATATATATATACTAAATATAATCTATATATATATATTACTATATCTATTACGGTATATAATAATATACTTGAAATAGTGTCTGCTATATCGTTTATGGTAAATACTATTCTTTAATGGCGTAAAATTATAATATTTACAAATATTTTATAAATAATTATAATAACTGTAATATTTTTTCATTTCATTTATTCTTAAGTATTTTATCTTTTTTTAATTATTTTACTTTGTTTTAACTAAATATTATTTGATATAAATCATTTTACTTTATAAGTATAGATATATAAACAATTTTATTTACCAACTATAGATTTATAGAAAACCTATATTACTCTTAATTGAGAACGTTTCCGTCCAGCTTTGAATTAGAATAGATGGCGCCATTACTAATGGGTTAAAAGAGTTATTTAATAGATTATTATTATTATTTTTTGCGTTTATATTTTTGCATATATCTTTTTATTTATTACTGTACTAAATTTTAAACAATAAGAAAATTTTATCGTACCATTATGAAATTTGCAAAAGATAGTCTTAATATAATGTAACTCGTGCTGAGCACAAGTAGCACGAGTGCAACGCCCCGCTCTGATATATATATATATATATAATATTATATATATAATATATAACATAATATATATATATATATATATATATATATATATTATATATATAAGAAATAAAAAATTTGGTCTTGGTGCTTTCTTGGCAACGCTCACTACTTCATCAACCTCACAAATTATCCTTAGCTATCCAACATCTTATTATATTACTATTAATATGGAACAATAATTTTTTTATGATGTTGCTTAGTTCTCTAGACAAGCTCATGTGAGCGGAAAAAATGGAAAAATAAAGAAAAGACTGTTTAGATTCTTACACCAGATATATATATTAATTATCATTTCGAAATTTATTTATCTAGGTTAGAATTTCGAGTTCCTCAATAAGTTTCAATGGCAACTCTTTTTTTCCTTTGTTGCATCGTAGATTGAGGAAGCATGGGCAGACTCTTACATGTTTCATTTTCGCTTAACTAAAACGGCTATTTGTGATTTTGTTGTTTTGAAGAGCTAAAAATTACCTAACTTTCTTGCTTACATATTATGGCGTCAAAGAAAAATTTTGTGTGGAAATAGTTTACGAAAAAATCTAATGTCCTTATAATATGTTCTCTTGCGATAATACGTCTTCAAGGAAATGGCGAGGAACGACTTCGCTGAAAAATCATCGAAGCACAAAGAACAGATTAAAGACGTGACAGATGAAAAACCACACCAAAAAGAAGATAAAAACAAAAAGAGAAAACTACTGCACAGCAAATGAAATAAAATATTCGAGAGTATTTTCATGTAACAAAAAATTGGTATACAACTGATAACAAATCTAAGAAAGTGGATATACGTATAGCTGAGATAATAGTGATGGATGAATTATTATTCAGACATTTGAAAGATCTTGGATTCATGAGACTATATGCGGAAGTTCGGAAGTTGTTCCGCAATACAAACTGAGGCAAAGGAATTTCTACTCGTCTCTAATAGACAAAGAGAAAAAAATATATTTTTAATAAAATTAAACAAATAACTGATGAAATAAAACAATACAATAAATTTGCTTTCACTACAGATTTATGGTCAGATACTTCAGCTGGGGTATCTTGAGAGAATAAATCGTGTATTAAGTGCTCTACCTTTAGAAAATCTGTACAAATGAGAATGCATTTCAAGAAAATTTGTCGATTTGTTGGATAAATTGAGCATTGAAGGAGCAAGCGTTCATTGTGTAATGCACAACTCTGAAGCAAACATAACTAAAACACTTTTCCTTTCTGGACCACAAAATTTGAATTGTACAATTTACATAAAATACAGCTAACTATTAAAAGTGTAATACACTCAAAAAAGAAGGAAACAGACTCATTACTAAATGTCGCACAACTGTCACACACACACACACACACACACACACACACACACACAACACACACACACACCTACACACACATCACACACATACACACACACACAACACATATATATATAAATATATAATATTATATATATATATAATATATATTATATATAATATCTATTATTTAATATATAATATATAATATATATATATAAATATTATATATATATATATATAATATATATATATTTATATATTAAGGGAAGTAAGCCTTGGATTAAATATTTTTTTTCTTTTTTTAGTTACAATTTAGAAAGACTTATTGATTAAAAAACGATTTTTTTTCCAAAAAAAAGTAAAAAGAGTTACATTGATTGCAGAGCTGTCGTCTCATCAGGGAGTTCAGGCAAAGGAACAACGCATCTGAAAACTGCTAACGTAGAAAGCACCTATTGTTGGTTGGTTATCTTTTTCAGAGGATTTTGGAAGTATCTTGAAGATTTCATATATTCATTTTGTAAATGGTCTAATTTTACCTCACCAGGTTGTTTATTAAAATTGTTCGAATTATAGATATAGAATGATTCCAGGATTCTTCTTGCATTTAGTAACATTTCCAATGTTTTTCATATTTTTAATTATTATATGGTGATTAAAGGATTTTTTGTGATATGTATAGAGCTTGATTAAATACTTTTTTTTTTTTTTTTTTTTTTTTTTTTTTTCTTCTTTAAATTTATTGAGTGTTGGTTTTTTCTTCTTGAAAAATCTATGGTTTCACTTTCATCTACATATATCTTTTCAGGATGTAAAGGTAAATTTGATAGAAGCAGCTGTTAAGAAACATCTTTTTTTTCACATAGGGGGATCTAAAAGTATTTTTCATGAGATAATATAGATTGGGAGGATAAGAGTCAAATATTTTAGGTATAATTTTTTAATATTATGTAATGGGAAATGAGTAATAGTAGAATAAGAGAATTTTTTTGTCTTGGAGGATTGAAACATATAACTTCTTTTAGTTTTTTTGTCAGCTTGATTAATAATATGGATTTGGGATATAAATAAGGTGGTAAAGTTTTATGTAAATACTTTGTTTCATATTTTAGTAAATGATGGGAAGCAAATACGGAATGCACGCAGAAATAGAGAAGAAAGTATGCCAATTTTTGTATTTTTGGAGTGATGTGAAAACCGGTGAATATAGTTAGGAGTGAAAGAAGGTTTTCTGTAAATGGTATATTGTAAAAGTGATGAATGCTGCCAACTGACTAATGTATCTAAGAATGGTAGGGTATTATTGGAAGGATTTTGTAACGTGAATTGAATGGAAGGATGTACTGAATTGATGAAATTTAAGACATCTTGTGTGTTTGTATGATGTGGAAGTGCTACAAAAATATCGTCCACATATCTGAGCCATAAACTATTGTTAAGAAATGGATTGGAAAGATGTGAAAATGTTCGGGCTTTCAACCTCATTAATATACTTTAAAATTGGAGAGAGAGGCGAACCCATGCTAAGTCAGATGCTTGGGTATAATTTTGACCATTGAAAACGAAAAAGTTATATTGAAGGGAGAGATTGATAAGTTTTTTAATAGTTTGAAAAGGGAATGACAAATTGTAATTGTTTTCAGTAATGTATCTTTCTAAAAGGTCTATGGTGAGAGGGACAGGCACTGACGTAAACAGTGAAATGACATCAAAGGTTAAGAATTTATGAGAAGAAGGGTTTAATGATTTGGTGCGTGATATGAATTCTTCAGAGTTTTTTTTAAATGGGAAGTGGATATATTATTGATGAAGGGTTTCAATTGATTTGCTAACCATGAGGATAAATTATAGGTGATACTATTTATAGTGGAAATAATCGGACACAAGGGGGTATTATTTTTGTGAACTTTCGGGAGTCCATAGAATTGAGAGGGAGAGTTCATATATGAGGTGAGATTTTTTAATACATCTTTGTGATCTTTAAGAATGTTTTTAAGAGCAGAGTTAAATTGATTTTGAAAGTTTTTTGGGGGGTTTTTGTTTAAACGTGAATATATATTATTGTCGTTTAAAAAATCGTAGCATTTGTTGATGTATGTATGTTTGTCCATTATAACAATTAAATTACCTTTATCTGATCTAGAAATAACTATGTTTTGATTGAATTTGGGACTATTTAAAGCTAAATAAAAGATATGGGGGAAGGAGTTAACATTTAAAGAATCAGAAATATTTTTCATAAGTATACCTTTAAGAATATCGTTGTTACAGCTGACATTTTTATCTTGAGATTGCCATTTATTGTAGTCGACGAAAAATTTCATCCAAGGATCCGAATTGTCGATTGAAAAAGACAAACCAAAACCCAATATGATTTTTTCATAAGTATTCAGATTGTAGCTAGACATATTTATAATTTTTGAAGGTTCAGAAGCTTATTCAGTCTAGTTGCGTTTTTGTATGTCGATTGTTGTTCATATATCTATACTATAGATATTATCTAGCTAATCTAATTATATATATATTAATATATATATATATATATATATATATATATATATATATATAATATATATATATTATATATTATATATATATGGCCCTTATGTATTTTTAAAAGGAGCTTCGTTGTATGTACGTATAGCTGAAATGCGTGACGTCATACTGTGACGTGGGGTTTGCGTAAGTGCTTTATACTCTGACGTCACACTGCGTATGTTACAGAATATGTGGGATATATATATATATATATATATATATATATATATATATATATATATATATATATACATCAGTCATAATATTATATATATATATATATATCTCTATTCTTTTGTTCTCATAGCGTTTGTAAATCTGTCAATATATGGGAATATATAAATGAAACTAGCAACATGGCAGTTTAATAAGCAAACTATGCTAAATAATATTAGTTTTTAGTTTGAAGGTATCGTCTTTTATGTGAACATCTCTTTAAAAGTGCGTCTATAAATTACTAGTGATGTCAATTTTGTGTATAAATGAATTAATAGGTGACGAAAGTACTTTATTGGCCTTTCTACAATATAATAAGTTAATCGTAGAAACAAAAATATGTATACACTGTGATACTCCATGTGAGTTAACTAAGCAAGGCCAGAAATATAAACTTTTATTGTAAAGATTGGCAAATTCGTATTTTTCTGCTACTTCGTGAATTATGTAATAATTTTTTTTATAAAACGTACAAAAATTTCAAACTTGTTGAGGTTATATATAACATATATTATATTATATATATATACTCTAATATATTATATAATTATATATTATATATATATATATATATATATATAATATATTATTATATTATATATATATAATTATATATAATTTATATATATAATATATATATAATATATTATGTTAATTTTTGAGTAAATTTTTACTCTTTTTAGGGGTTTCGACGCCGATGGGGGACGAAGGGGGGACGTTTATACCCCCGAGGGGATGGTCGGAGGAACCCCGCGACACCCAAAGACCAAAGGTCGGGGGTTCCGGAGACATCCCGGAGGGGGGATTAGTCCCCCGTATCACCTAGAGGCCGAGAAACCAGACTCTTGACATGCGGGGGCGGTATCCACCGTGGGTATGTTGTTAGTTGTATTACCAAATAAACAATAATCCAAAAATGAGTTTTGGGACATTTATTAGCACAATCTATTCTACTCTATATAATCTCAATAACCATTTGGGCATTTGATTTACTATATATATTATAATATATATATTATATATATATTTATATAAATATATATTATATATATATATTATAATATACTATATATATTATATATATTATATATATATATATATATATATATTATATACGGTATATATAGGATTTCAATATAGGGGGGGGCAAAGGTTGATGGATATATATATTTATATATATATATATATATTAAATATATAATTATATATATATATATATATAATATAATACTTATATATAATATTATATATATTTATATAGAGTATATTTATACTACTGTATTCGTATGTGTGTGCTGTGTGTGTGTGTGTGTGTACGCAAGATTTGACTTATGGGTTATATCACAGTATACAAAAAGTTTCTTGGTTATAAAAATAAATAAATAACAAGTCTACAACGTTTTGTAATTAAAGAAATTTTGTGTCATGAGTTGAGTAAAAATAAAAATACCTATTTGAAATAAACGTAAAGTAATATTTATGGTGCTTGGCTAGTACTAGATCCTGTAGTGTGTAATTATTTAATCATTCTAGACTAACCTTGACGCCTTGGAATTTCTGCGAATATTCGTTAATTAATTATCATTGTTTCCAATTCGTTAATTATTTTTTCACCTACTACTATTCTAGAATATTTCTCTTAACATAGTTCATTAAAGCTGTCTTTCTTCATTATTTTTCTTTAGCCAAGTCTTTACTCTTTGCAGAGTGCTGAAAGACCTTTTCATGGTAATGATTGAAACGGTGCACCATTGCAATTAATAGCAGATTTTTGTTTGAGGTAAAAAGGGTCACTCTTTTATAACTTCAGTAAGTTCAAGTCTTTCAAATTTGCTTAAACAGCGAAATTCCAGTATTTTTTTATCCAGCAAAGGTTCATGATGTCTAGATTCGGTAGATTTATATTGAACATAATCATAAAACTCTGAAAAACATTTTGCTTACTGCAGAGAACAACGCTACGGGACACCTAAAAAGAAACAAGATGCAAATGAAAAAGAGTAAAATGCTGGACGTAGTATTGTTTTTCTGAAAATCATAGTCTTAAAAGAGGATGACAAAGTGACGTCTGATAAGGCATAGTACAGATACTGTCTGTCAGATATTCAGTCAGAGTATTAGCGGCATGTATTTGGCTTTATGTGCTGTTGAGATGTACTTTTCTAGGTGGTGCAAGTTCTCCTAAGAACTCAGCAGTAATCAACATTGGCGGATAAGAGCAGATTAGCAATTATTTGATCAGCAGTTTTGCATTGGTTTTTGACAACATCCAAAAATTCTTTGGATATGATAAGAGTACTGCTTAAGGTAAATCTTCTTCGCTATGTTGTCAGAAGTTCTGCTAAAAAAAATATTTGGATATTACGGAAGAGGTAATAATGAATTGGCTTGTGTCAACGAAAATAGAAAAGCTGTTTTTCTTGCTTGATTGTTGCTTCAACAATTTTATCATATTTGTTGGAAAATAGCAATACTATGATATTTTTAAGTCCAACGGGTTTCACAAAGTTTAGGAAAGTTGGGAATGTATTTTTTTTTTAGGTTGGAGTCTCTGAAAAGTTTTGTCTTTTTGATTATGAGTGGCAAAAGATATGTTATAATTTCCGGAAAAATGTTTACTTTATTAATGACCAAATTATAGCCCGATTGGCTTTAAACACAGTGAAAATATATATATTCTATATTCATATTTATCCCCCGTTTATTTTTTGATCCTATGTCTATCCTGCCAATTAGTTGCAGTAGCTGGTCGTAACCCCTGACCAACCATAGACTGGCTTCAAAACTTTTTCTAAAAAAAATCAATTCGTTTGGCAATGGTTCAAGATTTCAAAGATTGGGCATTCACCTTTCTGCAGACCAAGTCATTTTTTTCAAAGATCGATGTTATAATTGATGATAATTGTTCGTTGCCTGTCAAATCCGCAGTTTCATCTGCCAATATGAAGATACAAAAAAAAATTTGCAACTGCGACGATGCATAGTTTTTATTTATGATATATCACTCAAATTGAATCAGTTCCACATTTTGTTTGGAAAAATCAATCGCAAAGTCAAGACGACATTTTATGTCCTTGAATATGTTCTTTTAATTCCACATCATTTTCTATCGAAGTTTATCAGGTCTTCAAA
>JABUQX010127717.1:0-15000 GCA_015478945.1 Trachelipus rathkii | reverse complement strand
CCACTCCAAAAAGATGAAAAAAAGAAAAAGAAAACTTCTGCTTCCCCAAATGGAATAAAATATTCGAGAGTATTTTCATGTTACAAAAAAACTGAGATACAACTGATAATAGTCAGAAAAATAGAAGGTTGTGTTTCCAATAAAATAAAACAAATAATTGATGAAGTAAAGCAATACAATAAATTTGCTTTCCCTACATATTTATGGTCAGATACTTCAGTTGCGGTATCTTGAGAGAATAAATCTTGTATCAAGTGCTGTACCTTTAGAAAATCGGCACATATGAGAATATATTTCAAGGAAATTTGTTGAAATGGATAAATTGAACATTGAAAGATCATGGCACACGTTAAGTTCGCTGTGCGCAGATCATCATCAGATCTAAAGTAACATTCTTAATTTTAAATAAAGTGATTATCAAATGCATCTTAAAATTATTTCCGAACCAAATAATATTAATACAAATTCTCTTTTTTAGACAATATTAGCATATTCGTAATAAAGTTAATGACAATGAAAGGAAAACCTTGAATCATTCTCTTTATCGCTATTATACGGCTAATAATAATAATAATAATAAAAATAATAATAATAATAATAATTAAAATATTTCTTTCTTTTTTTGACAATATTAAGAAATATTTTAATTAATAGCAGTCATAATATGGATAAGGACAACGAAAGGAAGACCTTGAATCATTCTCCTCTTTTCCGCTAATACGGCTAATGAATAATAATTAATATATCGAAATAATAATTAATAAACAATAAAATTAACAAATATTTCTTTCTTTATTTTTAAAAGATATTTAACAAATATATTTAATTCGAATGATGTAATTGAGAAAGTAGACAAATACAAACTAATGACCATTGAATCATTTCTCGTTTATCGCTATTATTATTACGGCTAATAATATAATAAAATAAAAAAAATAATAATAATATTATCAAAATTATTTTTTATTTGGCTTAAAAGATTGGTTGGGCCAACCTACTATACTCTATTTCTCTATACTCCCAACTAGCTAGCTAACGTATTTTTGAAGTTAGTTAGGACATAATAACTATATAATACTATAATATATATACTAAATATAATATAGTATGATATAATATACTAACAATATATTCATATATATACTAGATATAATATATATATTATTATAAATATTAATAATAATAGATATTATTATAATATATACTAATAATAATATATATAAATATATATTATAATATAATATATATATAAAAGTTGTGTTTTGAGTAGATATAATCAGGAATATTTTGGATCTAATATATCCTCTGTTCTCCTTACTGTTGCGTTTCTCAACGCTTCTTGACCTATAGAGGTGTCGTGGTGAGCAAATAGCTGCGGCCTGGGGCACGGACATCTTCATCTGAATGTGCGTTCCAAAAGCTCGGTTCAGCATACCGCACGCAAGATAGAGCCAATCTGTGGATAAATTTTCCTCTTGTATCAGATTACCACTTTGACCAAATCAGAAGGTTCATTAGGGCAAAAGACTTCTGGATAAAATGTTTTATTATCGCCCCATAGGGGAACTATTCTAGTACTACAACATACAGGAAACACAGAAACTCTATTCCAACCACCTACAAAAATATTAACCAAAGCTCTCGATAAGCAAAAGTACATAATAAAACATAAATTAAAAAAGATTAAATAAAGGTCATAATAATTGGTAATTTAAATCAATATATTATTTATAACAGTATTAATGGCCGTTGAAAGGTTACGACAATCTGAAACATTAGATAATTCGTAAATGACATTATTTTATTGGAAGTGTATCTTAATAATATAATTATCTAGGTGCTTTATCATGGGCCTCAATTTCGTGCTCTCGCTTAAAATTGAGTACATAATCTGTATAAGAAAGGATAAAATTTACATTATCAACAACAATAAAAATATAATCAACAGGTTGGATGACGTACCTCTAATAGGGTCATTAATAATAGAAAATTGCCATACAATACAAAACTCTTAATACTTCGCTTTCAGCTATTGCGAAATTGGTCTCTTACAATGATGAGTTATAGGTTTTATTTATATCTGGATTAAGAATGGTAAGTAACAAAACACAACCGCTGGATAGTAATAGTAGGTAATATATAAACATATATCTATATATATACAAATATACTTATAATATTATAATATATAGATATATATATATATCTATATAATATGAATATATAATATATATTAGTAAATAATATAGAGACGAAGAGAGAGAGAGAGAGAGAGTTTAGAGGGAGTGGGGATATTATGATATATACCATAAATTAATAGGTTTCTAAAACCGGCTAAACAACTGGAGCAACATACACAAGAAATTAATAATATATAATATATATATATATAAATAATATAATGATAGATATATATATATATAAGAATATATATATATATATATCATAATAGATATATATATATATAATATATAATAAATATTATATATATAATATATGAAAGTAGAAGGTTATATAGGACCGTTACACACCAACGAAGATTGGTCACAGAACAAGATCTACAACAGGATTACAAGGGCTTAAGACGTAACATGAAGGACGGTCTGAATTGTACTTTAGCAAGAGTCGCGTCGCGTTGCAAAAGGCGTACAAAAGGGCCAAACCTGGAATTCTTTACAAGAAGAAATGTTGAGGGATGTTGGTTTCCAAGCGGCTTGTATCTATTTGTTGCCAAATAAAAACGTATTTACCGTTAGTTTTAATCTAATATAAGATGATGGAATACGTTTTTTGAATTAAAAGGTACTTAAACGTACCAACAATATATATATACTATATAATATATAATATGATAAGCATATAAATATATAAACTATATATATATAATCATATATAATATAATATATAATTAATAATATATATTATTATGATATATATTATATACCTATATAATTATAATATATTTATATATATATAGCTATATAATATAGAAAAATATATATAATATAAATATAATTATATATATATATGATAATATATTATTAATATATAATATATAATAATATAATATATAATATATAATATATTATATATATATATATATATATATATATATATATATATATATATAGATACTATATATATTAAATAAATATATATATATAGATAATATATATAATTAGTATAATATAAATATATAATATACTTAATATATATATATATATATATAATATAATAAATATAATATAATTTAAAAAGTAAATAAATATATATATATATAAATATATAGCTATGGTATATTATATATATTATATAGTAATATAATATAAAATATATATATAATACATATAAAAATATATATAATATAGATCTAAATATATATATAATATATAATTAATATATTATTAATATATATATATATAGAATAGATATATAATCAATAATTGCTTAAAACTCAAAATAATTGCGGCGCAATCGCAATCGCAATTCGTAAGAAATAAAAGCGAGCAATCGCAACCGCAAACGCAATTGCTGTAGACCGCAAATGTGCAGTCGCAAACCGCAGATTCGCAAAACCGCACTATTGATACGTATCAGAATATACTAAACAAAAAGAGAAATTTAATACATGTACCGAACACACACAGACAAAGCTATTAAATCATAAGGCTACCGTACTACTATTGCACTAGCTAGCATATATATACTAAGATCACTACTATACCTACGACATACCACATGACCCAACTAATAATATATATAGCGCTATATAGATACATATATAATATATAACTATAACTTATCCTATAATTTCCGTTCTAATGGTGGAGTTTATACCTACGTATACATATAGTAGTATCACTAATACTATATAAACACCCGATACCCTATATATATAGTTATATCATACTAGCTAGGCATATACTACTAGTACCTATAAGTACTATCACCGTAGCTGCAGGTCACTCGGGGTATGACCTGCGTTAGCTACACCGACTCACAATATTATATATACGGTCATAACACTGCCCTAGGCTACCCGGAATACATATATAATACCTATATAGTATTGAATTATACGTCACCCCTCACTCAACTCATCACCTACACCTATACTATAGCTGACTACTATATATACTATACAGCCACTACAAACACTGATACTGACCTTGATTGACCACACTACTCCATCATACCCCCTAGCTGCACTACCTACCTACATACTATACCTCACTCTACCTACAGGCTATACTATAATACAGTATACTAAGCCGGTCCAGTATAATAATACCTACACCTCGTTCATACGGTTAGTATATATATTCATTAGGTGCAGACATAGCATCATAAAAACGTAAAATAAAAGTAGAATATAATTCCCCTCTTACTGTATACTATAATAATCTAGGGCCATAGACCGAAGGACTCCGTCAAAATTTGTGACTGTTGCGGAGGTGCAACGGGTATGCCGGCATCTTACCAAGAGCGATTGAGATGCGGCATGTTTCCCGTGGAGTCCTTGTTACAAGCAGTATGAAAGGGAGTCGCGCTTAATGCGCGCATGGGTTCTACTTCTTGGTCGCAAGCTCTTTAGATTAGAAACGATTTAGCATATAGTCAATTACCATGATAATAATCTTATAGTGAATACTTTATAGGAATAAGTACCGTGCTGAGCTTACCGAGTGAATGTATGACATTCCCAGCCCGTGAGATATGGAACTGGGAAGTAGTTGACGCGTAGTAGATATTCACGATCCCCCTCCGGGATTACATAAGCCATAAGCGCAGCCAAAATAAATAATAATATATATAATATACTATATATATATCATATTAACATTCATATTAATGTACTAATATATATATAATACTATACAATATATATATCATAATATAATATAACTATATATAATATAAAAATATATATATATATATATATAGATATATCTAAATTATAACGTATACGCCGTTGGAATTTATCAATAAGTGAAATAACTTAGATATATTATATATATATATACATATATAATATATATATATATATATATAATAGTATATATATATATAATATCATATCATAAAACTATATATAAGTATATATATATATCATATATATGATATATATATATATACTATATAAATACTATATACTACTATATATATATAATATATATATATGTATTACAGTTGTCACCACCACTCACCGTACAGAGCCCTATTCAAGAGGAGTTGTAGTTCCACACCTCAGATATTCATCAACTAACGCAAACGACGCAGATGAGCAAAGACGCAGGCTTTTAAAGTGAGAGAGAATTAAATTCAGCAGGAAAAACACAGAGAGATGGAAGAGAATCCTGCAGAACAGAGGATGGGCAGGAAATGAAGGGAAGCACCGCAGCAGAAAAGCCTGGACTACCAATATCAAACACAAATCATGCAGCCGAAACAGCACCCCTTCTGCTACAGGGTGCGTAAAAGGTGCGTGTACGCGAGTGATCAGTCTCCTCGAGCACCTGAGCCGCTGCGTGCTTCGAGAGCTTATCACTCGCGACCACCACACTTTACGACACCCTCTAGCAAGAAAGGGGTGCTTGCCGGCGCATGAGTTTGGGTGGAGAGGGAAAGCCGCCGCGGGCCCGGCGTGCTGCCGTCAGGCGGGCGAGGGCGACAATGGTACCTAAGAAAAGAGATAAAGCACCAAACCACGACGCCGTAAAGATAAAGGGGTCAAGTTGAACTGGAAAGTGCCAGAACAGTTTGATAAAGTCTTTTTGGCCTTTTGCCTCAACCCATCCAAAAGCCGGTGAAACCAGAGCCCCCCCTGATATGAGAGCAGTACTCCATACAAGGGTGGATGAGGCCCTTGTATAGTGGATGCAACCAAGAAGAGAAAAAAAAGATCTCGCAGCCTAAACAGAACTCCCAGTTCTTTTGAGGAAGCCCTAGCAACCGTTGTTGATGTGAGAGCTTCCAAGACATTTTTTGTTTATGTTAAGGCCAAGGCATGTTTATATTGTCAAACAGGAGAGACGAGAGAACCGTCGAAAGAGATAGGGAAAGTTTAGGAAGGTGTTGTTTTTATGTTGTGATTGAGGGTGTAGGGTAGGTGAAAGAACTGACAAATTTCACAGGTTGAGGACGACCCCACCAAGAAAATTCTATCCACATCATCGAGAATAGAAATCGGGAAAGATTAAGACGAAGAAGCAATTCTAGAAGTAAAAGAATGAGCAGATTGAAATGAGTTGAAGAATTGAAGAATGTCGGATCATCGGCATACGAGTGGATAGAGTTAGATGTGCAGGTGAGAAGACTATTAATGAAAAGTAGGAACTAAAGTAGGAGATAAGAACAGAACCCTGAGGACACCACTTTTGAAACAGAAAAAGAACAGCCGATATTGAGTGATTTGAAAGAAGAAAGCTTTAAAGAGAACAAGGCAGGAGTTACCAATGTTCGGAGCTTCGGGCAGCAGGTGACTCGTCCTGCTCCATACGCCGCGTCAAATGGCCTTCGAATATGTCAAGCGCCACCACGCAAGTCTTCCGTAACTTCCTAAGGGCGGAAAACCATAAACCTCAGTTAGATAACCATATTATCCCGCCAGCCTAGACCTCGAGCGCTCCGAAAGCCGTTACTTGGCGATCGGAAAAAGAAGTGAATGAGACTCCAAGATGACTAAGAAAAGGGGAGAGTATGAGAAAGAGGGTGTTCAAAGAGCTTAGGATAGAATACAAAGTGAGAGCGGTATAGGGGCGAAGATAGTTAGAAGGATCAGAGCGGCATATTGCCTTGATTTATACGGAACAAAGGATATGGAAATGATGCGTGACTTATCCAACACTGAGGGAAAATATATTAGTATTGAAAATAAAAGAGAAGTGGAGTAGTAGAACGAGCCCGGCGGCAGGGGGGTCAGGCGGAGCGAAAAGGCAGCACGTCCAGGTCAAGAGAACAGGGAGCATCGGAGGCGGGAAAAGAAGAAATGCCATACCCGGAGCTCACGACCTTCCTAACGTGTACAAGTCAGATTTTTTCTAGGAGCCTATGCACTTCCGAATCATGCAGCAATGGCATAGTGACACCTGAGGCTGAGGGAAGAAGGGAGGAGGAGAGAGGAGGAAAAGTACGAATCGTCCAGGGTTGAGTTATAGAGGAAAATAGGAGGCCGAGAGATTTTCCAATTTTCAGTTGTGAATTAGCAACAGAAAACCAAACAGAATAGAATAAGAGGAGGAAGAGACAGAGAGTGTAGAGAGAGTTGTTAGAGGAATGCTCTTTTGCAACCCGAGGCACAGAAAGAATTATATCAGTTATGCTTTCCCAAGGTTAGCGCACTTTGGTTTGATGAAAGCCCGCTTTGCTTCTCGAAGAGAGTATCTCTGCAAACGATTTCTAGCTGAATGAAAATTAGCAAGAGTGATAGAAGAGCAAAGTAAAATTTTTCCACCCCCCGATAAGCACTGTCTCTAGCCTGAATGCACCAGAGAGCGAAAGCACGATTGAAAAAGGCCAGGTGGATTATAAGGGCGAAAGATATTAAGTATGAAAAGAAGGAATGAAGCTGCGTGGCATACCATCGAACGAATTACGAGCTTTCAACCTTATGCGGCAGAAGCCGAAGCGTCACCAGAGCAAAGCAGTCATTCCGAGATGTAAGCGTAGAGGCGTAGAAACGAACGCAAGGCCCCCACTCGGCCAGATCAAAGTGCCAGAGAAAAAAGCGTATGTTATAGATAATTATATTATATATATATATATATATATATATATATAGAGAAGTAGAGGATATATAGTAAAATATAATATATAATAAATATAGTACAATATAATAATTCCTAAAAATCCGGGGAATAATAAAAAATAAATAAAATAAATAGATAGATCAGCCAATAATAAAAATATAATATAAATAAAGTATATAGGGTACTATATCAGGGTAGGTTATGGTTATGATATTATTATTATGTATATAGTAGTATAGGGCTCTTATTAGTTGCATTTATCTTATAATATTTATGAGGTTATTTTTAGTAGTATATTGTAATATATATATATTAAATAATAGTTATAATAATCCTATTACCGGGTAGGTGTTAGGGTTTAATTATTTTTTATTTAACATATAAGGTATAATTTTTTGTACACAATAATATATAATATATAACTATACCAAATATTAATAACTTATATGGACATTTATTTTTTTTTACTACTCACATCCTATCATACTAAAATAAGGGACAGGGGTTTATATGTAGGCACTAATTTACTTTAGTATAGTGTGATTATTTTTATTAGCTAGGCGTATAGTATATATGCACTTCACAATAATAATAATAATATATAATATACATATTAATTATATAAATAAATCATTATATTTATATAAATATTATATGGTGACTATGGGGGGTTTTTCCCCCCACCTCACTATATCACTCACCCTACCCTACCTATCACCTAACCCTACTCTACCAATAAAAAATAATATAAATAATAAATAAAAAAAAAAAATAAAACTTTATTATTATATTTTATATGTTTTTATATAATTATATTATTATTACTCTGGGGATAAATATATAAATAAAAAAGAATATAAGGTTTCTTGATTAAAGATACCATTTACTATGATGATTATAATTTATATTTTATCTTGTAGGTGAGGTAGCGTATACGTGAATATTATAATAAAGTTTTTATTTCTTTATATTCTCACCTCCACCATCACTACCAAAATAAATCTATAAAAAATAAAGGCCAAGTAGGGTATTTTAGGAAATATATTCTTATAGGACTACACATATTGGGTCGATAGAAACTACTATCTGTATATCACTAAGATATATCATAATAGTAGTAATAACACGAGAACATTATACGATGTATTAAATACAATGCATATATTAAATATATTAATATAAATAATAAATATAAATATAAAACTCACCTATCTTTACTTTACCTTTATTATAGGGAAGGGGGGTGAGTGTGAGATATAATAAATAACAATAAAAGGTATTTTTATTTTATTTACTTTCATTGTATCTCCAATTAGAATATATTATAGTTGGAGTGAAGGAAAAAATTTTTATTACATAAAAAACGAAAAAATATTTAAATATATTATATTGACTATATATTTTATATTATTATAATAGTGGATACTAGGGGTAGATATTTAGTAGGGTAGGGTGGACCCCCCTATACAAATATAAAATTTATCTACTATATATAATTAAAAATAAAGATAATAATAAATAATAAACACAATACACAATAAAAAATAAATATAAGTAGTAAGACCCCAAATATATAAAATATATAGGAGTAGGTGAGGGGGTAGGGATACCCCTACAAATAAAAAATTATATAATATAATATATAATATATATTATATATATATATATTTAGGGGGTTACAAATAAATATTTAGGCGGTAAGATCTCTCACACGTAATAAGATATTATCTTTATTTATTTCATTATAAATCAGATAATAATATATAAATATATAATTATTTAAAAAAAGTAAAATAAAAAAAAAAAAAATACCATAATATTTTTATTATATAATATAAAAAAAAAAATTATAATTATAATATTTATTATATTATTGAATTTTTATTTTTTAAAAAACCCCCCGCTACTAATTTTACTTAAAACGTTTTACTTTTTATTTTTTATAGCTACCGTTTCCTCACCTCACACCTCACTAGGAGATCGTACCTACCTCTTTAACAAATATTATTTTATTATATATATATATATACGTATATATATATATATATAAAACTATTTATTTATTAATTTATATATATAAACCTAAATAATAATAAATAAAAAATATAATCATTTATTTTCGTTAACTTTTATAGATAAAATATATCTTATTATTAAAAAAAAAATA
This sequence comes from Trachelipus rathkii, assembly GCA_015478945.1. Taxonomy (NCBI): domain Eukaryota; kingdom Metazoa; phylum Arthropoda; class Malacostraca; order Isopoda; family Trachelipodidae; genus Trachelipus; species Trachelipus rathkii. The sequence continues at coordinate 5,085 of JABUQX010127717.1, read as the reverse complement.
ATAAATATATAATAAACCCCAAAGATAAATTATTATTGGTTTTCTATGGTATATATTTTTTGGTTTATGAGTTATTTTAAATAGGTGTATAATATATCATGTATTTAAAACGAAAGTTATAATACAGAAATCGTATATATTTTATACATGTACTATATTTTATTCCCATAATTTACTTCCACATTATAAAGATGCCAGAGGAGAAATATTTACTTTGTATATGCGATTTAGATGCGAGAATGTAGAAGAGACATCTGTCAGACATCCTCAGTGTTTCAAAAGAAGATCGTCGATGGCCGTACGCCGCTGACGGACTCGCGGAAAACCCATCCGCCAGGACCCCCACTGCGCCAGATATGTCAAGGGATGCCCCATCACTAATATATATAGGGTAGTTATTTAATAATAAATAGATAATAAACAAATTAACTATATATTACATAAATATAAATATAATAATAATAACAATATAATAATAAATATATTAATAATAATATTACTATATAAAAACCCGGCCAAAAAGGGTAGGTATAGGGTAGATAACCTAGTATCTCACCACCCTACTACCCTATATACCCTCACCCTACCCCCAAAGGGTATAGGGAGTATAGGAAATTATAATAAATAATAAATAAATATAAATTATATGATAGTGATATATAAGTATAGAATATTTATATATTTTAAAATAAAAATTTATTAATATCCGTTTTTTTGCTTTTGTGGTGGAGAAAATTCTCTCTTTCAGATGGGTAATAAAAAATATATATAAATATTATAATATATCATTATATATAATAATATAATATAAAAATATTAAATACCTTACCTATCAAGGGGAGTGAGGTAGTATATATGTGGTGTGTTGTGGTGGTAATAGTTGTGTTTAGTGTGAGATCTGGTGCGAAGAGTATATGCTAGGTCTATCTGAAGAATAGGTGGTGCTTGAGCCTGCGTGCGCGACGGGTGTGCTTTAAGGGGTAGTGTGCCCAACGTCATTAATACTTGTTGTCCCTAGCTATGAGAAAACTTATTCTAGCCTATGTAAACAATATGAATTATGACTAGCAGGGGGATAAAACAAAAGGCTCCTCCACATGAGACACGTATAAAATACAACATACGAATCACCTTCGTTGTGTAGTCTTAAAATATCTTCAAAATTTTAATTTTGTCTCCGCTACCCGGCCACGGCAGGGGGTGGTTTGTGGGGAGTCCCCGACTTCCCTACGAGCCGGTTGTCCCTGGTCGTAGGCCACGTCGCGTAGCAGAAGCTGACTAACAGTTTATGCGTATATCTACTGTGGGGAGATGATCACGGGTGCACTTGGAAGAGAGATAGTGGAGAAAAGGAAACCCTCCCGCCACCAAGGAAAATAATTCTTTAACTTTGAACATTAAGGTCGTTACAAAAGAGAACGAGTCGCATTTATCCTCCAGAGTATCTTTACTTACGATAAAAAAACTTATCATCCAATGCGAGGATGTTGCAGGAGTGGGAATATGGTTGAATTGTAGACTGAATGAGACAGCTGCGCATACAAAATGAAAACGAGACCAGGGAACATATTGTAAAAATAACATGATCTAAACTTGTTAACAGAGTAATTGAAACAATTATCGAAAAGCCAGGGGGAATAGAAATTAAAATGTATTTTAAATTTATCTATATTATTTTTAAAGTTGACTGTAAGGCGGAGTGTGTTGTTTTTAATTTTTGCTTAATATATAATTGCGTGCAAGCTCATATTCGCGAATCCTCATTCAAAATAATTGCAGCGCAATCGCAACCGCAACCGGAGATAATTTAGCAAGATCGCAATTAGCGGCCGCAACAAGTTGCGCATGTGCGCAAGTGTGACCCCGCGAACACAAACTACTCTCAATATAAATAAATAAAATAAAATATATAAAAAATAACCCAAAAAAATATACCCCTACCATAATAAATAAGTGAAAATAGGTGACTTATTAGGGTATTATATAGTATTTAATTGAGGGTGGGGGTAAATATATAAAAATAAATTTATTTAGTATTTGTAAATATGAGAAATTAATAAAAGAATGGGGTGGAGGGATAATCACCCATTATATATTATATTTTCATATTTTGGGTAATAAATAATAATAATATATTATAAATATATTATTATGATTTATATAATATTATATATATTTTATTATATATTTTTATATATTTTGGCTCCTGAGTGAGTAGGGTAGGTGAGGGAACCCTTGTAATTTTAGTATAGCGTAGGGGGTAGTTTCCATACTACTCACGCTTAAGCAGATTTAGTCCTATGTATCCACACCTACTGACCTAGCACCTAAAAATAAGAATAATAGGATACTAAGTAGTATTGAGGGTATAGTATACCTACTCTAACCAATTTATATATATATATATATATATAATATATATATTATTATATTAATATATATTATATATGGTGGGGTAAGGGATGGATCTTTATTATTTAGTATATAGATATATATATAGTATATACTGAGTAGGTGATAATAATTGGGTGTAGTGTATGTGGATAAAATTTTATTTTTTTATTATACCAATTTTTTTTTTATTTTTTATTCTTATAAATTATATATAAAATAAATAGAGTTTTATACTATTTTCTCAAATATATATAAATATATATAAATTTGTAAAATGGGATATAAATATATTTTTAGAGTTTTTTTTTATATTTATGAATATATTTATAATTATATAAGATATAAATAATAAAATTAATAATATATAAAATATATAAAAGATAGGTTAGTAGTGAAATACATATACCCCTCACCCCAACCTATAGTATATATACCCTTAGATTATATTATAATTTGAGTTGTGAGAATTATATATAAATAAACTATAACTATATATATATATATACTTTACTACTTTATTTTATGTTATATAAATATATTATATATATTATTTATTTTATATTATATAAATTCATATTTTACCCCTACCTATATACCATATTATATATAAGGGTATAATCACCTATACCTATATACCTACCCTATACTACCCTAAAATATTATTTATATTTATAGTATATTTATATCATTGTAATTATTGTGTTCCGTGTAGAGAGAGTTCGTAAACGTCGCATTAATAAAACTATGAATTTTTTTCCTGTTTTGGTCATCCTCTTCATATTAAATTTGAGGTTAACTTCTCTTAGTGATATTTCCGATCTCTCTTATATCTAAATTCTTTTTATTATTTATATGCAGTATTATTATTTATTACCTATTATATACCCTATTGTATTATATTTTTATTATATTAATATCAGTTATAATAAGTAGGTGATAAAGGTGAGGTAGTAGGGATAAATTAAAATATTATATATATAACCCGGTGGATAGGCACTACTATACTCACTACATATATAATATAATAAAAAATACCCTTTTTTAAAAGTAGAAAAATAATAAATATATAATATATATAAAATAATATATATATATGTATATATATATATAAAATTATAATTTTATGTTAATTTAGGATAGATAGATAAATAGTAGATAGATAAATAAATTGAATAGCCTAATAGAACAAGAAAAAACCTTAAAAGATAAATTATTACTCCAACCCATACCGGGCCTCTTGTGGGATATATATATATTTTTTATTATATTTAGTACGTAGTATATAAAAGTAGTATATAGTAGCAATACCTTATTGCGTGACGTGAACTATATTATAGAGACTATTATTCCAAAAAATAAGTGAGGTAGGAGGTATATGGGTATAGTATATGAGTAGCGCCGAGTAGTAGGTAGGTATAGGTTAGGTATAGTAGTATGAGTTAATAGGTAAATTGATTAATAGATGGGATATTAATAAGGTAGTAGGTAGTATGGTACTATGTATTAGGTATAATATATATATAATATATTAAATATATGTATACTTATATATATATATATATAATATAATATATATGAGTAGGGGTGAGTGAGTATAGGGTAGGTAGTAGCCCCTCCTATCATATTATTTTATTACACAAAGTATCACACCTCACGGACATTAGCCCATAAATTCAAGAAAGTAGTGGGAACATAATCCTTAGGTACCGTTAAATACTAAACCATAGGAATATACCGAACTGAGGAGGTTTAGAGCCCGCGGCGCGGTTAGACATATGCGACGTCCGTCAAGCAAAGTCGTACGTTTTGTTGCTCTTTTACTGGTTTACCCCACCTAAAGGGATAGGGGAAAAAACTACCATTAAAAATTTTTCCAATAAATGCTGGGTAATAAAAGGTAGTGGTCCCTCACCGTGATTCCCTACTAGTTAATATAGGGTAGATAAAGCACGTTTAGGAAAGTATGATTTAGTATATAGGTAATTATAGGAGGTATAGTAATATATATATAGAGTATATATATAGTGATAGTATAAATAATATAATAATATGATATATTAATTAATATATATGTATTAAATAGTGAGGTGAGTAGAGTATACTTACTTTATTTTTTATATAATATTTTATTAGTTTTATGCAAAAATATAAGGGGGTAGCTAGTCAGTGGCGGCTGGGTATGTGTAGAACCGTAAAACGATTTGAGGATGAGCACCTTCAGAAGTATATTATATATATATTAATATATATATGAACTTGTCTTTAGTTGTTATGCTTTGCGGCTGTTATAACGTATAATAAGGTAAAAAAAAATTCAAGCAATTTTATATTATAATATATATATATTAATATATTATATATATGATATTAATTATTAATATATATATATATGATAGTATACGTATTATAAATATAGTAATCCCCCCACCTCTTCTTGATGATAGTAGTGATGATATTTATTATATATTAATATCATATGAAGGACTGACCCTCGACACACCATGAAAACATGGGGACACTATCCAAACCTTAATTACCCTATTAAGACTATATAATACCTATACTATATATTAATATATATTGAGGTATAGTATAGGATCATGCCTGAAGTATATTATATTAATATATATACATATTCTAAAGGAAATATTTTTTTTATTTATTATTATCCCCCCCAATTAAATAAAATAT
>JABUQX010127716.1:0-25179 GCA_015478945.1 Trachelipus rathkii | reverse complement strand
AAATCTGTGTGTGAAGTGTAAGTAAATCGGTGTGAATGTAAGTTAAATCTGTGTGTAAGATAAATCTGTGTGATGTGATTATTAAGTGTAAATGTAATTTTGTCTATGGGTAAATGTATAGTGAATTAGTGTATATGTGTGTTTATTAGTTGAACAAGTCATATTAACAGTAATGGAATGTGTGTGTGTGTATGTAATTATTGTGTGTGTGTGTTGTGTGTGTGTTTGTTTCTTAAATAATTTAATAACAATAGGCATGAAGTAAATAACACCTAAGTATAATAATAAAAATAAAAAAATAAAATAATTAATAAATAGTGTAATAATAACAATAGGCATGAATTAAATAACAATAAGCTAATAAAATTAATAAAAATAATAAAAATAAAATAATAATAAAAGTAAAATAATTAAAAATAAATAAAAGAATACAAAAATTTTAAACTAAAAAGTATTAATTAACATAAATATAAAATAATATAAAGTTAAAATAATTAAAAAAGAATAAAAGAAAAAAAATAAAGTATATAAAATAAATTAATATAAAAAGTAAAATAATAAAAAGAATAAAATTAAAAAGTAGTGTAAACAAAATAAAAATAATAATAAAAAAGAAAATAATAAAAATAAAAGAATAAAAGAATAAAAAATAAAAAAGAATTAAAAATAAAAAGAAATAAAAAACTAAAAAACTAATGTAAATATATGAGGTTAAAACAGTTTTAAAACAGAAAGTTAAAGCAAGTAAAGCAGAAAAGTTAAAGCAGTAAAGCATAGAGTTAAAGCAGAAAGCAGAGAGTTAAGCAGTAAAGGCGAGGGTAAAAGCAAAACGCATACTAATTCCCCAAGGTGTTGAGGTAATAACACCTCTTTTGGTTTACTGATTTACTGCTTTAAGGTATGTAATGTATGTGTGTTAAAGCAGTAAGCAGAAGTTAAAGCAGCTAAAAGGAAATATTGTTCTAATTGGAAGTCAGAAAAGTGTTTAAAGTTCAAAGTAAAACATGTGAGTTAAAGCAGTTAAACAGCATATGAGTTTAAAGCAGTAAAGCAGAAAGTTAAAGCAGTTAAAAGCAGAAGTTAAAGCAGTAAAACATATTGAGTTAAAGCAATACTTTGAAGAGTTAAAAGCAGTTAAAAGCAGTTAAAACCAGGATATACTAATTCCCCTATAGGTAGAATTATAGTAATAACACCTCTATTTGTTTTTTACTTGCTTTTTACTGACTTATATAATGTTTATTAGTAAAGTATATGTTTAATAAAATTTCGTACAATTGTAGTAAAATATAAATGTATTAATATAGCAGAAAACGTTTGGTAGATTATATATTTTTTTACATTACATATTTTTAAAAAATTTATTAAATTAAAAAAGTATTAAGTAAAAAGTATTAAGTAAAAATATATGTTAATATAAATTATAATTAATGTGTTATAATAATCAGGTAATGTTAATGAGATTAACAAAGTTTTATGGTTCGTCGAAAATTGTTTTAATAAATATTATGTTTAATTATGAAATAAAGATAAGAAAATGAATTATTAGTTATATATATTATTATTTTTTCATTTTACACAGCTTAAATGGGAATTTTTGACGCTTAGACGGAAGCGCACGCGGCGTTAGCGGTAAGTTATGCGGGAAATATTTGCGCCTGCTTGGGTGTTGCGAGACACACGCGGCGGGCGGGTACGCGGAAAAATATTGCGCCTGCTTGGGCGCACGCGGCAGAAGCAGGGACCGACGAAGCGGGTCGCACCTTGACAGGGTTGCGTGGATGGCTGTCTTTGCAAGCGAAGGGGCTTCACGGCTGCATATGCACCTGTGGTGAGGTAGCTTTATGATCTGAGGTAGACAAAGATGAGTCATCAAAAGATGAGTCATCAAATATAGGTGGAATCAAAGATGACTTCATCAAAGGATGAGTCATCAAAGATTGATGGCAAAACAAAATGAGGCATCAATGCTGAGGCATAATGCTGAGGCATCAAAGTTGAGCCCATCAAAAGTTGATGGCTATAATGTTGATGGCAACGAAAGTTGGTGAGCATCAAGTTGAGGCATCAAAAGATATTTCGAGTGTTGAGTTGTAAGGCTGTAATATAGCAATGGTCTTTTGTTAATAGTGTAAGTGTGATGGTTAATGTAAGAAACAACTTGTAATGCAAAGTGTCTATGGAGAGTGAAAGTGCTTATAAGTGTCATAAGTGTTGTTATATAGTTCATAGTGAATGTGTTTTGTAATAAAGTGTTAGAAAAAATACTAACTCATAGAGAAAGTATCCTAGCAGCTTGTAAATAATACCGCCATTCGAATCCTCCATACCTTATTATCCTGATGGGTTAATAATTACCCATTATTTATGGGCTATTCGGTGTTTTCAGGGGAGGCTAGAAAGGCTTGAAAAAAGTGGTGGCACTCAGTTGGCACTATTGTGGCACTCAACTTGAAGCACTATTGTGAGCACTCACTGGCACTCTATTGGCACTCTACTTTTGGCACTCATTATGGCACTCATTGGCACTCACTTGGTCCACTCCACTCTTGTACACTTCATCCTGGCACTCATTAGAATAATCATAGACTACTATAATAGTAACTTCACTAGATACTTCTTACGGTGATATGGGAACCATCAAAGCCATCAAAGTTTAGCGTTGGGTCAAAATATGACCCCATGGTTATAGGTCAGGAGTCAAAAGGCTAATATCATGTGTCAAACAATGGTATAAGACAGCAAATAACGGGCTAAAGTCCCTAAAGGAAGACAAAAAATTACGTTGGGTCAAATTTGAACCCCATGTGGTTTTATTCGGCCTAATGGTGGTCATAACTAGTAACAGACCATCAAAAAATAGAAGTCTAACCCCTAAAGTGAAGATCAAAATTACCGTGGGCCAAAAATTGACCCATTGTATCTGGCAAGGTGGTCAACCAAGGTCTACATTTCAAAAATAGGGCTAAGCCCCTAAGGAAGGATCCAAAAAATTAACGTGGGCATAAAAAAAAATAGACACCAAAATGAGAACAGACCAAAAGGGTAAAGCCAAAAATTTAACAACGTGCGTGCGCAAAATGACCCATTGGAAGACGGCATTAAGGTAGCCAAAAATTACCGTGGCCAAATTGACCCATGGTATCTGGCAAGGTGGTCAAACAAATAAAGGTAACGCACACAAAAAGGGCTAGACTCCTAAAGGTTAAGCCAAAATTACCGTGGGCAAAAAGTTGCCCACGGTCGAAAAAAATTAGGGTGAGGCGTTAAAATTAGGGTGGTAATACGTTACAAACGGTGCTGAAAACGAACACTGTTTTAGGCGAACCCTATTCATTCGGAAAGGGTGCTAAAATTAGGGTTGCGTTGCCTAAAAATTAGGGTTGCCAAAAACTAGGGTGCCAAAAATTTACCGTGGGCCAAAAAATGAACCCATGAGAACCAAAGGGTTTGGTCGAAGAAAGAAGGTAAAGCCAAAAAGGTTAAAGGCATGGTAAAAATTGGTGCTCAAAAAAGGTCGCGGTCAGAAAAGTTTCAAAAAGGTCGCGGTTCACTTTCGTTTACCGGATAGTTTCTCTCCTTACTACTTACTCCTGTCAACTTTAACATAGAAGAATTTCATGCCGACCTATATAAACAATCTAACTCCCTCAATTAAATATACAGTGGAGGAAGAAAACCAATGGTCGATTTCCTTTCCTCACGTACTAATAAATTGGAAGAAATAACAGGCCTGAACTAACCTTATTTTTTGTTCGGGTTTTACAAGAGGAGGCTTTGGCTCGATGAATCCGAAAATACATGTCATTGGTTTCTGGACATAAACTACACATCAAAAGGGGATTGATCGTTACATTGGGTCTCCGAGCTTACCGTATATGTAGGGAAAGTACATTGGAATCCGAAATTAAAAAACGATTACTATCACCTTATTAAAAATTTAGAAATTACCCTTTCACAGGTGATTATCAAGGTTTAATTAAATAAAGCGAAAAAAAATCTTTAATTAGGAAAAATAAATGAAGACACAAAATAGCACAATTTTTAAAACAAAATATACACTGATAGTCAATAAGGGATAAAACTACAAATCGGAAAAATTTATTAAGTTAATCAAAATACAATAGTACTTCTTAAAAATTACTAAAAACCTAAAATTTGACAAATAACAAAAACACAGCAATATTAGTTCAATTCCGGTAAGTCCTGCAACAAAGAGATACATAGGTGAAACAAAGTATATGTAAAAAGAAAATTAACCGCATAATATGAACATAAGCACTTTCACTAGAAACTCTCCTTGTAGCTCACTCCGCTAAATGAGGGACATAAAATATATGAAACATAGGAGGAAAAGCAACCCAAATAATTAAGAACGTTAGAAAGACCAGCGAAATTCAGAAAAATTCTAAAATGAATTAGGCGAACTGCAATAAGATAAATTTACAAACAATATAAACAGAGACAGAGGTAACTACTTCATAGTCCCTATAAATGAAAAACATTAAAATATCATCTGTGTTCCTTATGGCGCCGAGAGATTAAAACTCAAACTGGAAAGAGATAGAAATTTGGAAAGTAAGCAAACCAAACACGCCGCAGAAACTGATGATGGAATTTACCGAATCACCATTAACTTGTTGTTCTCTACTGACGATCCCAGGACAAAGAGTGGAGGGATGTGCCTCCACGAAAGTTGGAAGCGTTAAAAGAAGAAAGTAAATTTATATATATATTTTTACTGTGCAATTATATATTGATCATGTAATAACGAAGTTGTTAGAAGTGGATTAATTGATTAAGCTAAATATTTATGAGAGGAAAGGAAAAAGTGGGGGTATAATGAAACATATACAATATTAATGTGTTATTAATTTCATAAAATTATAAAATTTTGAAAAATAAAATTATCAATTTTTATATTATAATTATTTAAAATATTTTTTAAATATTTAATAATTAATTAAATAATTAATTTTTTTAAAATTAATAATAATAATAATACAAAATTATATTTTTCTATTATATAATAACAGAGCATCAATTCTTATTACCATGAGAGATGCAATCAGCTTATAATTATAATTATACATAAAAATAAAATAAATATTATATAAATATATAATTTATTAAATATTATTTATAGTATAAATATATAAAATATAAAATATATAATTATATTTAAATAAAATATATATAAGTGGAATATAATAAATTAATTTATTTTAATATTTATTTAAGTAAAATTATAATATTAAATAAAATTTATAATTTAATTATAGTATTATAATTTTTATTATTAAATTATATAATAAATTATTGAATAAAGAAATTATATTTATTTTATTTCATATAAATAATATTTTAAAACAATTCAACATTAAAACATTATACTTTAAATATAAATAATTTTGAATATTGAATTATTAAAATATTGTAAATAATGATAAAAGAGAATTGAGTGGGTTTATGAATAAGTCATTATTGAGTGAATTTTAAGAATTTAAAATAATAAAATAATTTAAAAATAATTTGAAATATATAAAATTAATTATTATAATATATATTATTTTTATATTATTATATTTTTTATTTTTTTTATTAATAATATAAACATTATAATATAATACTAGAATATATATATATATATATATTTATATATATTTTAATATAATATTTAAATTGTATTTGATATAAGTTTAGTAAAATTAGATATTTTATATTCAATTTTAGTATAAAATAAGTGGAAAGTAATATTTTTTTTTATAGTTTCATAAAAAATAAGATATATAAAAAAAATATGAATAAAACCCAAAGAAATTAATTTTGATTTTATGTATTTTCTAAATATTTTCACTTTTAATTATTTATTTACTTTGTCAATTAAGGGACTCGCTTCGCTCCACCAATCAACAAAGATCAAGATGCGGGAAATGCAGGAAGAAAATTATACAAGCATCGAATGAACCAATATAAAAGTTGGAGTTACAAGATAGCTATGAACCTTTTATATTATCTATGGATTAGTGTTGGTAAAAAACACGAAGCACCAGGAAATTAAAGAGCACCAACGACCAACCGCACCGAACCGCACTCAACAAAAAGTCATTTGTTTGTGCACCGCACACGCACCGCACCTCTATGTTAAACTGCGCATCGCGCTCCGCAACTCCGCCCCACGCACCGCATAGCACGTCTATATTTTAAAATTGCACAGCACCGAAGTACATTAAAATTTTGTATGAGCGCATCGCAACCAAAATGAGACGCAAACCACTCGACCGCAATCGCACCTGGATGATGCGTCAGCCAACGCCTAATTAGGATCAAAGATTCATGGTTCTTTGTTCTTGTCATAAAAAATTGAGGGCCTATGAATTAAAAAATATATTACTCCAGGATTGAAGGTTTTGAATCACCAACAAGAGAATGTCGTCCGACTATGTAGATATTTAGCCGGTATACTACATAATTTTTAATTTTATTTTCTTGAGGTAAAATAAACTTATAAAAATCAAAAAAAATTGTCCTTTATAGCGGTCAAAGTACAATTTTCCCTTTTTGTGTGACAAGTGTGATAAATTAATTAACTCGCTCATTTACAGAAAATGGTCACGATTAATTATAAAGAAAAATCCAATTGTTTTACCAATTGAGAGTGAAAAATAAATGTCTCTCTTAGTTATTAATTGACAATATCATTATAAAAGTGTCGAATATTTTAATGATCAATAATACTGAATTTTTGCTTTAGCAAAATTCTTTTTTACTAATTTTTTTCTTTTTTTTTGTTAATATCCCATGATATAATAAGACAAGTATACGTTAATTATTTTAAAAAATATGTAGAATGTGAAAAGAAAAACTCACAGTTGAATGAAAATCTATAATATTAAAACAAGTTTGCTGCAAAAATTAAATATAGAATTATTAAGAATTTGATATAATTAATTAGTATGAATTTTATTATTAAACATTTATTTTACTGGATCAGTTCATAGACTTAATAAATTTATACCAAGTAGTTATTTTTATTATATATTAAAAATAATATAAAGAATATTTTAATAAAGTATCTTACTTTACTAATTTAGGAAGATATTAATAATATATAGACTCCATTATTTAAATGGATCATAAAACAAAAGTCATATATGATATTAAGTATTGTATAAAAGCAATAATTAAAAATATAATTAATGACTTCGATATTATTAATAATATAATTAATAAAATAATAATAAATTGATGTTATGAAATCAACCTTGCTCCATATATTAACCACAGATGGTAATTAAAGTGATTGTTGCATAATATTAAAATGAAAATTGTATTTGTATTATTGAAATTAACTATTTAAAAGAGATTCTTTTGCAGAATTTTCAAAAACCCTCAAACCTTAATTAAAACAGTTTAAAAGAAAAATTAGACAACATTCTCTCAACATAATTTATTAGAGAATTAAATAAAAATCCTCGGAGGCCTTGACTTACTTATTATATGGCATATAAACATTTTTCCTTGGCGTGTGGTTATGGAATTTATTTTTTTAGGTTAAAAAAAAACTATATTTTAAAATTCTATTCTTTACTTTTATTATTCATATTCATTTTACATGGTAACATTGTAGTCATTCTTCGCATTCTAATTACACTTTAGACAAAACGATGTATAACCCCAAACTACTATATGATTTTTTTTATTGTTTTTGTTTAGAAGAAAGACTCATTACCAAACGAATAAGGTGACAATATAACTGTCTCCCTCCCATACAGACAATTATAATATACTGCCCTAATCAGAAATTAGCCGAATTTCATAAGTGCTTCGTGTAACAATGTACAAAAGAGAGACTCCTATATTCAACGTAGGAGTATCAATACTCCTGGAATAATTAGATTATTGAATAACACCAAGATACACATTATGTACCGTTTATACGATTTATAGTTCATTTGTGCTAAACCCTCGGTAGACAATGGCTTGTCTAAACTCTAGTGTTTATAGCACGAATTTTCGACTGAGTGTGATTTTCAAGTCAAATATAACAGACCTACTGATTTTTTAATCTTGCAGAGTATTTGTTTACAAACTCTCAAATGGTGTCTAGTCTGTTGATGATGGAGCCCTTCTCGATTATATGAGTTAAAAAACAGTTAAAAATAACAAAAAAAAAAAAACAATTAATTATGCTTTTTATATTTAACAATAATAAAATATAGTGTTAAAATTAGATTTTAATCTATAACGAAACTTCTGAATTTAAAACATTATATTTCAAATGAGATATCTATATTGCAGTTTAATGCCGAGTTAAGCTTTAATGATAACAATCATCCAATATTCATAAACGAAGCCAACATAACTAAAAGCTTTGGAAGACGTAAACCCAGAAGGACTTCTTTAAACTGTAATATATATCCCTATATCAAATGGATTGGAAAAGAATTTTTTGATGAGTTTTCCACACTAACTCTTCTGAGTTCCTCAAATAAGATGGCATTCCAAAAGGTGCAATTCTCAATACATATAGTCCCTATATAGAGAGGGTCAGTTTCTAGTTTTAATTTATAAATTGTTACCGTGTCGCCATATCTTCTTGTTAATATTCTTCTATCATGCCGTAGACAGCACTGCGTAGTCTAAAACCTGCTATCTCATTGCTATAAGCACCGTAGGATGAGTCCAACAACCGGTTACTCACCGCAACATCTCGAACAATTATGTATCCTGTCACACCTTACAATTTCTTGTCACGACTGCTCCAAAGCAATTTTTACCTAAGACTTTGAGCGCTCATAAGATTTTGTCAAACATTAAATTATACGCGATCGCAACCTAAAGCATTATAAATAGCATTTTTAATTTATATGGAGCAATGTTGCAGTACATATACTATGATAATATCCTATAAGGAAGAATTGTCTATTCACAGTGAATTATATTATGAAGTTCCCTATACTTTGAATAAAAATACATTATTTAATATGATATAAATAATAATATTTATACTGTGCAAGTTAAATAATAAAATAATCATTACCTAGACATCGTTTTATTATGATAGTTAAATTATTTAACATAATAATTTTTTTTTTAAATGTTATATTTTTAGAATTTTGAATAAATAAAATTCTGTACTATTATTGTATCGTTTTTTCTGAGCAAAATAAATTAATTTCAGCAATATTTTAATAAAAACAATTATTAATGTCATGGTACTTTTAAAAAAAATATAATACCAGTATTATTAAAAATACTAAAAAATATAATAATATTATTAGAATTTTATTAATTTATTTTGTCTATAATATCAAAACAATTTTACATTATGTTTTTAATTTGGCAAAAAAAATTGGGAAATATTTGAAGAGCAATGATAGAACAATGCTTTTTACATCATCACATAAAAGTGGATCCTAAAAAAATTATATTAACATTTGAAGAATTGAAAGTACTAATAATATCTTACTACTAATGATATATAGAATTATTTATTTTTTAACATAAAAAGGAATATATCTTAATAACAATAATATTGTTGGTTATCAAAAAATATATTTAATTATTATTTATTATTATAGGTTATTAAAAAAAATATCGAAATATTTTAAAAAATAAATCTAATTGCCTTCGATTAACTTGTTAATCAAATTCATTCTCTATTTGATAATTAAATATAATGAGGGTATTATAGAATCTTTGAAAAATAATTGATCTTATTTAAATAGATATTTTTTTAACGAAGTAAGATATAAGAGGAGAAGAGAACTTATTGCAAGAAAATATGTTTAATAATTTATTTATAAGATGATAGTAAAAGAGAATTGACCACAAAGATAGATTGATTGATAAAGAGAAATGATTATCATTTAAATGTTAAAATTTGAAAAAGAATTGTATTTTATAAATAATTGTTAAGATCAGAAGAATGGATATAGTGATAAGATTTAAAAAATAGAGTATGATAGAATTTTTTGATATTTGTACTGATTAATTGAGCTTAATATTTAATTTATACATTTAGAGTTTAAATTAAATGTCAATTAAATTAAATAATAATATAAAATTTTTAATTGAGGAAAGGAAAAAGAGATAAATTTATTTGAGTAACTTAGTAAGCAAAAATATATTTTTTCAAAGATTGTATATATCGTCTAAAAAATTAAATAAAATGGATACCATGATGTCTCAAAGAATCTACATAATTACATTGTTTTGAGGGATTTCATAACGAAGTGTGCAGGGCAAAGAAGAGAAGATTTGAAAATATTTTTCAAAACAAGATTTATAAATATTTCTTAAGTTTCTTGATATTATAGGTGACTCCTTATTGATACATTGTTAGATTTAGGGTTAAGATAATTTTTTGTTTTGTATTTATTAGAAGCCAAAATGGACATTTTGGCCATATATTGACGGGAAGTATGCTGATCCGGCGTTAATGCTATGTCAGTTTTTTGTTTATAGCACATACTAGAGGGAGTTGGGGGGTAGAGGGAGAGTGGGCGAGGAGATGAATAAAGATAAGACAGAGTATGCGGAATCGTAGAGAGGTCGCCGGTTAAAAAATACCCCTAATTTAGCAGTTAAATGAAAACTGGCTTGATCCAATAAAAAAGGAAAATCTACTTCGAAGGACAAGGAATCAATATTAGGGCTGCATGAGCCTGAAATTCTTCACGCACCACGGGCCCTGAGGAAAAATGGACATAAAATATCGAAATTTTCAGCCGATTTGACCCACAATAATACCAAATTCATCTAGACATTTGCCCTCTGAGAGAACGGGTGTGTGTTCGGGGTTGGTGGTGATTTGTTTTGTCATTTGTGTCAGAATTGGTGGGTCAAGAGTTGGTTCGAGAAAACGGCAATGGTGAAGAATTTTAACAATTTCGATTCAGATCCATACAGAGTGTTTTTAATTAATGATTCAAAAATTTACTTTCTATTGGTCCATTACCTACAAAGTGCACGAAGTAGATTTTCGATTTTTTAGATATTTGTGCTCAGCAATCTCAAAATTTTACATAAACTATTGTTGGTTTTAAAAATGAAAAACTTGAAAAAAGATAATTTTTTTAAATAGCTCATGTGAACCACGGGGAGGTATTGGGGTAACAATAAAGTAGATGACTAGTTGAAATTTTCAGAAAGACATAGAGAGGAAGAATGACCTTTTTATATAACTTAGATAATTAATGATATCATGCAAAAGTAGATTGAAAAACAAATTTTTAAAAAAAATTTAATATTGGAAAATTACATTTTTAGAGTATGCAAAAAAATTATCTAAGTAAAAAGATGAATCTTGCCCGACTATACAAACCCTGAAATTTTGATTGTTGATCGGACGAGTAGAAAAAAATATATTATAAAAATTTCAGCTTTTCAAAAAAAGGTAACAGTAGGTTGACGAGAAAGGAAAGTGAAAATTTTGATATATATTTTTTCTCTATCATCCGATCAACATCAAAAAATTTCAGGCCTTGGATAGATCGGCGCGAGATCACCTTTTACTAGATAAATTTTTTTGTAAGGATATACTAAAAAGAAAAATTTATTGAAAAATTTTCCAAAAAAAAAAACAGGGTTTTTTTGAAAATTGTTACAAGAAAAAAAGTCAAATCTAATGCAATATACAAAAAATATCAATACTAAAAGTAAAATAATGGATAGCATTCTCCCGCCGACTATATATGCTTTTAGAAAAATTTAAAAGGTTGAAAATCAATCAACTCCCTTAGAAGTGTTTGGCATTATTAAAAACCTTAAAAAAGTGATGGGTTTGGAACTGTGTGGAGATTGCTATACGATACGGAAGTATCAAGGAAGATCGAAAAATCTTACTCTTCGTGCATTTTGTAAAGTAGGACCATCATGAGGGCGGGGGGATGTTTCGGATTGAGCTTGAAGTCATTTTAAAAAGAAAAAAATTGTGGATTGAATCGAAAAATGTCAAAAAACTAAGGTTATTGAGAATTCTGAAAAAATGACTACAGACACACACAAAAAAGAAACACCCGGAAAACGACGTTAAGAGGGCAAGAGGAGAAGCTAGCGAGGTCTTCGGTGCTTTTGTAGAAGGGTGCAAGAAGTCGGGGAAGTAAAGACAAGCGCCTGAAAATTACGAATTTGAGTGGTTACAAGTGTCTTCAGAAAGAAGTAAAGTGGAAGTGAAAAAATGGGCACAGCCTTTAGAGGGTAAATATAGCTGCATGGGCGATGCTCCCCTGAAAGATAAACAGACTAGCCTACAAATCAATACAAGCAAAAAAAAAAAAAAAGTTATTGTATCAATATAGCAATTATAGCTTAATTGAGTTTTTTCAAGAAATTTTACTTGGATGATTTATAGTCGCCCCATTCTAACTCCAAGGATCAGATTTTCAATGATCTAGATATTATCTGACCTAAGCAAAGTAAAGTTCATTTGAAAGTGTATATCAAGTTTGATAACAGAATGATAAGAACAGACCGAACGACTAGACAAGCTAATAAAGGTCAGAAACAGTGTAAAATAAGATCATAGTTTAGTTTGTATAAAGCCTGATTACAGTAAAGTTTGGAACTCTCCAACTCTAAATGATAACGAATGTTAAAAACCAACAATTGTAAAAACCAACAAATAGGCCTACAAACACTTAATAATATTAATGCTTATCGACTTTAATTTTTTTCTGAAGGAGATGGAGTTTTTAACTATCTCAAAATATGAAATCAAACCACACAAACTGTGCGTTACATTGAATTTTAAAGAATGCCAACTCTCGCCCTCACTTTCAAACGAAAGGCCCTGCTCGGGGTCTAAAAGTCTCCAGGAGTAGAAACATTTTAAATTACCATAGTGTAATGCTAATAAATGTGTATAGTGCAAAAAAATATAAAAACAAATACTAAGACTGCTGATGAAAGGGTATAAGGTACCGAGCAGATAGTCTCGTCCTTTATATTTCTAGCTTCATTTCTAGCTTCCAATTTAGATAAAAATTCACATATTTTACTTAGCTTAAATAATTGAAAGCGTAAAAATAATTAATAGATGTTTCATAATTGTTCGTATATCTCACTTTTTCTCCTTCCCTATTATATTCGACACAAAGAAAAAGCCTATATGTATGCTCGTTGAGGCACACATATGAAAATTACACTTGCTGAAGAATTAGAATAGAGAAGCAAAAATTTTCTAAAGATGTGCAAACAGAAAAACAAATACCACTAGATTATGCAAATACGATGGGTTAGATATCGAAGAAAAGGTATAGATCAGTGTTTCTCAACCTTTTAAGCCTCGCGACCCCCCAAAAGCCAAAACGCATAGAGTTAGTAACCTCGCAACCCCCTAATTTATATATAGATTTTGCTTTTCATATATATATTATATAATATAATATATATATATATATATTATTATATATATATATATATATATATTATATAATAATATATTATATATATATATATATATATATAATATTTATAATATATATATATATATATATGTCTATGCATATTTCTTTTGTTTGAGTTTTTAAGGACCAGTCTTCCTCTTTTCTGGCATCGAACAACACTCGGATCTTAAAGCACTCTAGAAAATTATTTCTCGCGCAATGGTTTCCGATGCTAGTCCTTGGGTTATACACCTAAGGTAAGGTTTCATTCACCCTTTCAGTGGAACCTAGCATCTTCTTCCATTTCCCCTCGAAAACTGCCTTCCCAAGAAGCTCTCGTTAGAGATCGGCTGCTAGGCGCAAAAGCCTCTATGCTGGTCCTTGGAGTAGTTCAAAGCAAGTTACGTAAAGGGCCGGAGCTAGCCCTGTCGCCCTAGAATCTGCAAGAAAAATCTCATAAGACACTGGCCGTCCGAATTATCCATTTCAGTATAATAATCTACACGAAAAATAAAAGCAACTGTTTCCAAAAGAAACTAATTTTGTGTACATTTTGATGCAATCACATCATTAAAGTAAAATTTTTGTCGTTATTAAATTCGTAGATTATTTCAACCAAAAAAAAATTTGTTTTCTACTTAATGACAAGATTCTTATTTTTCCATTTCGATTGCTTCAAGCATAATTGATTCGATTCCCAATTCAATTCCTCTGTTAAATGTAAGATGTATTTTCTTTATCAGATGGTGAACACTTCTTCTGAATTTTTAATCTTCCTCTTTCCTCCTTCTTCTTCTTTCTTCTATTCCTTCCAATTTTAATGCGACTTTCCCCAGGCAACGTCCGAGAATCATACATATATTATAATATATATATATATATATATTATATATATATATAATATTATATATATATATATATATATTTAATATATATATATATAATTAATATAATATATATATATATATATATATATATATATATATATATATGCATAGATTGTCAACTTTCAACTTGTCTACTTATAATATAAATATATATATATATATATCATTCCTTAAATAAAAGATGTTTTTGGATGCATTAAGTATATTAATTTTATTTTAGTTATGTATAACTTTTATTAAACGTTTTTTTCATATAATCGTATTTATAAGTTTCTTATTAAAAGCTGTTTTTCGTACATTAAATATTTTATTTTTTGTGACCCACCGCGACCGACCGTATATCCGCTCGCGCCCCCCTTGGGGGTCGCGACCCACAGGTTGAGAAACAATGCACTATAGATATATCATAGTATAAATATAATTATATTTATACTATGTTTAAATCAAATGAAATATCGTTCGAAAAATATCGAATTAAAATATTTATATCGATACTCTTTGAGCATCCCTATCTCATAGATACTTGAAAAATGTAAACAATCCGAAAAATCGAATTTAAAGATGCTAAAAATAGACATGCTACAAGGGCATTTTAAAGAAAATGTAAAATAGCATAAGAGGAAATGGATTCAAGTAAAATTCACAAGAAAAGGTCCATTGAAAGCACTCAAAAATTTTGTTCTGAAGATTTTAAAAGTAGGTTTAGCTACCATAGGTATATAAAATAAGCATAGGAAATCAAAGACAGTAAGAATCCACAATGGCTTATCGAACTTCACGGTCAAACCAAACAGCATAACCTACTCCTACAGAGAGAGTATCACGGGCTCTCGTGCAGGTGGGTTCACTTGCCTTGAGCTCGTGGTAGCCTGAGGGCGTTTTTGTCTGCCTGGAGGACCGGCATATGCCCTTTGTTGGTGAGGTCCGCTCTCAGTAACAAAACAAACAAACCTACCTACTCCACACCCTAAAGCTTGTCAATATTCTATACATATTAGGCCAATATAATATATATGATACCGTCAATTTAACATTCAAAATATACTATATGATTTCCAAACCATCCATATACCTATCCCATCCTTTCTTAAATGTTAGGGTAATATTTTTAGCCATTACAGTACAGTCACTCATTTTCCTGGAAAATCTATGTCCGCTGACTATAAAGTCTTGATAGACAACCTATTAAATGCATAATTAACAGCATTTTTGTATTAAGAAACTTTCTAATTTGTCTTAGGTCAAAATCATATTTGATGCCAAAATCATTCATATCTATCCAATCCATTCTTAAATGTTGAGTAATATTTTAGCTTCGGTTAGTCAACTATTATTCTACTTTATAAATACTACGGTAAATAAAATAAATAGAGGCTACATTATGAATGGGTAGGAAAACCGGTAAGAGTAGTGCAGAGGGTGTCACCCCCAATTTTTAGAAAAATCACAGGATTTACGTTAAACAAAATGAAAATGAAAATTCGCAGTCTCTTTAGGAAAAAAAGTTACAGCCTCTCAAATTTGGTGTTGTAAAAACTTCCTTTTAGACTTTCATTTTGATCCATCAATAGTTTAGGTCTCATGGTCAGCCCTCTAGTTCAGATTAAGTTTTGTTAGGTATACACAGAGAAAATCTATATAGAATTAACAAATCTTATCATAACCTGAACTAGGATGGTCCAAAAACGAGCACAAGGCCCAAAACTTAATTTTTTTTTAGAAAGCCTAAGGGAAAATTTTAAATTTGAGAGACTCTATTTAAAAGGACTAAATTAATTTCGTCCTTTTTTAATCTTTATTATTATTTTTTGAGTATAGTATATATAATATATATATATATATATATAATATATTTTATATATTTATAATATATATATATATATATATATATATATATATATATATCCTGGGATTTTTAATTTTTTCTTTTTTTAATAAGAAAATTACAGGATTTTTAACAATTTTGAGAGGCTGTAACTTTTTTCCTAAAGAGAGTGACGATTTTTGTTTTCATGTTCTTTATTATTATTTTTTTTTTTAGAGTATATCCTGGGATTTTTATAAAAATCGGGGTGACACCCCTGTGCACTACTATTACCAAAAATAGTTTAAAGAAATAGATAAGACCATAGTACGAGTGCAGTTGAATTTAATCTGAAAAAATCAATATTTTTTTAAAACTAATCAATGTTTTGATAAAGTTATGAAGCATTGCTGCCACATGTTATTAATAAAAAATTGCTAAAATTAAAATATATTTATAAGGAGCATTATAGAATGTTTTCATATAGTTATTATTTCCTTTTTTATGTTCAAAAAATAAGTAAAGGTTATGATGAGTTTTGTTAAGTAGACAAATTTTCTGTATATAGCTACTTAACAAAACTTATAACCTAAACTTAATGGGTCCTAAATCAAATTTAAACATTAAAAATAAATTCATTAGAGGGAATATCTTTATATATGAGATAAATTTGGCAGTGGTTTTTTATTCCTCTTACATGGAGATGAAAAATATCAAAAAGAGAAAATGATCATCCAAAAAGAAATATTGAAATTTAGTCAGATTGAACTATACTAAACTATTACCCAAAAAAATTTTTTTTTAAATTTATTGTAATAATGCAGGTGTATCTTCCAATTTCAGAAATGGAGTAGCCTTTCCTCTGACTGTCCTTTTTTTTTTTTTATTATTATTATTATTATTATTATTATTATTATAATAAATATAGAGAATACCAAATGAGACTGCCTTTCTCCAGAAACAGACAATATAATGTTGCTAAAATTTTTGTATTAAAACATTAGAACAATTAGAAATTTAAAAGACAGTAAGAAGTCACATAGGCCTATTAAGACTCCCAGTCAAGCAAATAGAGCCAATCACTAAACAACCTGTTCATGCAAATCTACAAAGCACCCTAGGGCTTGTCAGTAACTTTCATAGTATACCCAAAACCTAAAACATGCTCATGCAAATCTACAAAGGACCATAGGGCTTAAAATCTACAATTAAAATAAAAAAGACTATAGCTAAAGTACATGCTAACCACACTACAAGCTTTTGTAACTTTATAGTAGTAATATGCAGTTTGACCTTAATAACTACTAACTAAAAACCCTCAAATTTGGCTTAGTCAATATACTATATGATACCCAAACCATCCATATACTTATCCAATCCTTTCTTAAATGTTGCAATCCAGTCACACTCAACAATCTCCTGGGAAACCATTCCAAAATTTAACAACCCTATTATGAATGAATCTGCTTTCTTATATTCAAGATGGCATGCTTTCTTCTTAATTTTCTTACTATGCCCCCTGGTCTCCCATCCATGCTCTACTATGAATGAATTTATTGGTTTCATATATTATCATAGATGAAATATTTTGTAGGACTTGTATTATGTCCCCGCTATTGAGAAATAAACCTCTCTAAAGAAAACATTCCAAACTCCTTCAGCCTCTCCTCATAGCTTTTACCCTTGAACCCAGAAATCATCCTTGTTGCTCTATGTTGCACTCTCTCTCTAGCATATCTAAGTCTTTTTTTAAATAAGGGCCCAAACCTCTGCAACAATACTCTAATACTGGCCTAACATAGCTATTATACAGTTTACTTATAACTTCCTTGATCTTGTTAACAACATTGCCATTTATTATGCCCAGCACCTTATTAGCTTTATTCTTTACTTCCAAGCACTGATTAGCTATTTTCAAATTACTGCTTATAATCACACCTAAATCTTTTTCTTGGTTCACAGAAGACTCAAGCCCAATCCCCATTATTTTGTAGTTAAAAGACTTTTATTGAGTAACCTAGGGGAAGAACTTTACACTTTTTACTATTAAAATTCATTTACCACTTATAGGGTTGGGAAAGGAAAAAAACAAGCTCGTTTTTTTCCGAAAAAAACGGTATTTTTCATGAAAAAAACAACAGCCTGAAAAAAAACAAGTAAAAATTGTTTTTTTCGTTTTTTTCAATAAGTTGTGGAATTTTACATGTTTGAACAATTTTATTATAAGGTTTTAGCAAATATGCTCTAATTTGGACATTTTTTGGTTCCAATTTCCAACAAGGTGGAAGCCCTTGAGTTTGTGTTCAAAATTTTTATGGGTTTTCCATATTTATTTTATATTGCTGAATTTTTATATTCATAATATTTTGTTTGTGGCTTCATTAATGTTCTTACTCTGTTTCATCTTTCAGTAACATTTTTTATCATAATTATTTAATCCGAATTTAGAAATGCCACGTGCAAAAAAGTCGTGTGACTATACTTTTTAAGAAATAAAAGGGTAGCAAAAGGCCCCTGCATGAAATGGACTTTTGTTGTGTCAGGCTGTAAGCAAGTTTCATATCCAAAAAAAGTGAAAAAAGTGAATAAAATTTTGAAAAGAAATGAAATTTGAAAAAAAGTGAAAAAAAAAGACTGAAAATTTTGGCTGGGAAAAACCCCCCAAAAAATTAAATTTTTGAGAAAAGCATGAAAAAGAATTTACAATTCCAGTACTGAAAATCAATGTGAGCCTAACGTTATTTACTATAACGAACAATGCTATTATTTAAATTTTAGATGCTAAGAACTATGAAGTAGGTTTTAAATATAATAACTGAAGATGAAAGTATAAAATAATGAAATGTTAGTTTTAGAAAGTCATGATGTAAAGAAAATTGGAATAATACTATACTTGAAAATACACTTACTGTATTTCGAAAAAAACTTGAAGTAACAAGCTTAAAATTATAAAAATTAAGGGTAATTAAACTTTTTTGAAAAAAGTCTGAAATGAGACTGGTTTTTCGTTTTTCAACAGCAACCTGTTAAATTTTCCACACTACATCTTTTTTCAGATGCCTCTTTCTGAACATTATTGACACCTTCCAGCATCGCTGGGCCAAGCTTGCTTCACTAAAATCTTTTTTCTTCAAAGCTCTCTTCAATCTTTCTTTAGCTTCCAATAACAGTTTGCCTGCACTTCCACTTTGCTCTGCCTTTTCTTTTCGTAGCTTCTTAGATTTTTAAATCAGAAAGAAAATTTTTTTTCCTTTTTTGGTCAAGTGTTTTATTGTTTTCCCTTCAGGCAATTTTTTATGTATTGTTCAGCCTTTCCCAGCTTCATCTTCGAGTCTCCTTTTTCTCTTTCTCTATCCCAAGTAAGCAATGTATTGATATAATATATGCCCTAAACGTCCCATGGAAACATGAAAGGAGCTCGGAGTTAGAGAAAATAAGTAAAGGTTTTGATCGATACATTTTTTTAGAGCACTTTTAACAAGTGATAAAGCATTTTAAAGTTCTCTCTGACATAGATGACTTGGTACTTGTAAGAGCTACCTGATGTGGAAATTGCTCTTTCCACATCTGCGATACCATGTGACAGCGGACAGTGAAAAGCTTTTACAATACTTCAAACGTTGGAAATCTTGAAGTTTACTGGATGGATCGGTTTTATTGAAAAAAACTGACCCAATACAATCTATAGATTTTTTTTCGGACTCTGGTTCAGTTTTTTTCCAATGTATTAGTTTTCCACTCATCTAAGAGTTATGTCCTTCGGTATGGATTTTCCATGGGCATGACCCCTACCAATTTCTTTAACGAATACAGATACTTATAGATTGGTTTTTTCGGACTCTGGTGCAGTTTTTTCCAATTGTATTAGTTTCCACTCATCTAAGAGTATGTCCGTATGGATTTTCCATGGCATTGACCCTACCAATCTTAACTATATTTTGGCAGCAGGTTTCTATGGACAATCTCTCATTAGGGATTAGACATGTAAATTTTTTCAAAAGAGAGCTCGACACAGATGATTTTGTTCACAACATGCTTAACAGATTCAACAAAAATGTTTTTGTGCTTGCAGACAGAAAACGTTTTGTCCTTTTCACAAACATTTTTCAAGTTTCTTAATACCTCATAAGAAAACTGGATTTCTTTCAATGGCAGTAAATGTTCAGTATTAAAAAAAGCAGCATCAATTTTTTTTAAATCAATCTTTTTGAGAGAATTTCTGACTTGCAAATCTTTCCCAACAGTTTCATAACCAATGATGACAAAACAGAATGCAAGAGATGAATTAATGGTTCTTCTTTTTGGAAGAAGCCTGTGACACTCGTAAAGATATGTGCGCTAGATATAACAAAGTTAAGCTCTGCTTTCATGGTAGGTTTTTTAACAACCTCACAATTCTGATATCCAGGTCTTTTCATCAGGTTGGGCCTATGCTTAGTGTACATATGTAAGAAAATACTTCTTCACTCTTCCATTGTTCCAAAAACTATTCACACTCTCCTTTTATGGTTAGCCACCTACTTGAACAATGTTTAATAAACTTGTGATTAATAACGCCAGTTTGTTTTTGAATCTCACTGTAGTCTTCCCATCTGGATGGCCAGTTGTGGAAGAAACGATGGAGGCTAAAGATAAATTCTGAAGCATCTTCACCTAATTCCTCTATACCCTTTAGAAAAGCATTGTGTATTGTATGGATATTGCAAAACTCTATATTTAAAAGTCCTTTTTTTTCTTACTATGGTTACTTGCTCGTTAAATGATCTTTTCACTGATTTGTTTACATTTGGACTGTCTGATCCTAACATAAGAACATTTTGTAATGGAATCGATGAGTTATTAAGAGCACAGTTCAATTTTTCCACTAGAATAGAAGCTGTAGCAGTACCTAAGAAAAATGTCTGTAAATGGCTATACATAACTCAATTTTGACTTGTAGACCAATATCTCACACCAATTTCCAATTCTTTTTTCCCTGCAGCATTTGTAGTTTCATCAAACAAAACTGCACAATAAGCATTTCAAGGTCTTTAATAATATTTTTTCTTAAAATATGGCGCCAATGCATCTGAGATCAAATAATGGGCTTTGTTGTTTCCTAAACTGAAATCTTCAGGAACTGCATCTTCTCCAAACATCACCTAATAAATAAATAAAATAATTTTATATATTATATATATATACTATATATATATATATATATAATATATATATATTATATATATATGATATATATATATTATATAATAATATATATATATATATATATATAATTTATTTATTATAACACCAAAAAAGTGTGCCGCAAGTTGGAAAATGAAGGATATTGAAAAGGTGACTGCGTAATGTTCATATTCTGTTTCACATCCACCTGAGCCCTCAGGGCATGACTTTCTATTCATATTTCAAATCATTTGGCAAAAAAGGATTTTCTTTTTTATGTATTAAAACCCCATATATTGAGACCAATTATGAATATAAGAATCATGGTTTTTTATGTAGTTTTCTAAATTAAATTTTATACAAAAAAAGGAAGGAAAGGCTTAAAGTTGTGTTTACTGAGTAACTCATGACATAGCTTACCTGAAAAGTTTCACGAAGTCCATTGCAAGAAGCAAAACTGTAGTCTGCAGCAACACATTTCAACCACCACATTAGTTCCATAGCAGTAGTTTTAGCTCGATCAGCATACAGTTTGATAATCTTGCTACAAGAGGGCAATGGTGTGACTTGTTTATTTTGATCACTTGAATTTTCCATATTTTGATTTATAATTACAACTAGGCAATAATTGTAACTGATCTTTGTTTAATTTAACTTTGCTGTAATTGATATGAACTGCTTTCTTTGAATGTTGTATAACTGCCTGGAAGCCATTTGAGGAAATGTTTATGCATTTCATGCATATTTTACAAAACATTTCGCTGTCTGACTGTTTCTTTCCCCACTCACTAATCTTCAAGCACTGATCGGCAGTTCTATCCAACCAAACATTTGAAACTTACATCTTCCCATTTTCAAAATTTCAAATGGTCTGAAAAAATATTCAAATATTATTTAAAATTATTTTAAACAACATGAAAAAATTAAAAATTTTAAAACAAATTATTTACCTATGTTTCCAGTTCTTGGAGTTCAATAAACTTTTTTGTAGTTAAACCACATGTTTAATTCAGTCACAGGCTTAAAACAGAAGAAAAATGATATCTCCAAGTAACCTACTTGCCCCAAAAATGTGAAGAAAAGTGTAAAATTGCCTCAAAAAGTGAAAAAAAATGACTAAGCTAAAAAAAGTGTAAAAAAAGGTGAAAAAAGTGAAACCGCTACAACCTTGTTGTGTGGACGTTGCAAAACTAGTATTTATTGCTTATAATCTAGAACTGGGAAATTCTGAAAATTTGCCAAATGAGAGAGGATGATTATGCTAAGGCAGCTAAGTTTAAGAGTCCTGTACTGCCCCTGCTCCTTCACCAATGTCATTCTCACACGATACTTCATACGACTGAGATATCAGTCATATCAAAATTAAATGTGGCTGGTCACGCTGATGAGCCCAGTGATAATGTGCTTGTCATAGTCACAGCACAGTAGTCAGTACTCAGTAGTGACTGGGGTCGGGAATGGGGGGGGACTAGTGATAGTGAATCAAAAGTTGATATTCCAAAGCCAATATTTAATTTAGTCATTCTCTCATCAAACTTCTTTTAGAAAGTTTGGTATAATTATAGTGATTAGTGAATCAAAAGTGATATTCCAAAGCCAAATATTTAATTTAGTCATTCACTCATCCTCCTTCATTTATCCAATCTTGGTATAATTTTAATTTCAATATTATCTTATTCATTTGCATCGCTTATGTCACTGTTGAGTTTTTCATTCAGACTCATTCTATAATTAAATATAATATACTTTAATGTTTAAAAGTAAATTATAAAATGATTATATGATACAAATGAATGTAAAATAACATAGTAAAATAGTAAAGTTAAGAAGGCCTGACAAACAGCAGTCTGCAGGCTACAACCTACTATAAATTGTAACGAAAACAATTGATAAAATATAAGAGAAAGGCAGTTCTGCTATTTTATAAATCAAAATGAATATTTGTTTAATTTCAAGGTATCCTGATATTTGAAAAAAGAAAAAACTTAAAGGTCTAATAAACAACACTCATAATTTAAAAATATATTTGAGAAAAACGAAAAAAACTGAAAAAAACGGAAAAAAACATGAAAAAAACATGTTTTAATTCCTGAAAAAAACATGATTTGAAAAAAAACGGTTTTTTTCCCAACCCAACCACTTATCTGCCCACCGTAGAGGAAAGAAGGGTGGTGGTGTGGCGCTTACGTTAAAAGCAATATTCAATCTGTACTAATGACTGACTTTAAAAATAATCATGATATTGAATCAGTGTGGTTATATTCCTATATACAATAAATCATATAGAATTAGGGCATTTTATAGACCCCTGCCAGAGTCCAAGAATTAGATGCTGAAATTGTGAAGGAAATTGAACAGCATGCCACAGTAATGAAAAAGGTATAGTCATAAATGGGTGTCCTTGGTTAAGGCAGTCATTGGGATTCCTTGTCTAAATATGGACCGTAGTAGTTCTGCATTCATAAATTGTTTACTAGATAACTTTTACCCAGATGGTCCAAAAACCCACAAGATACGATGCACTATTAGAATTAATATTAACTAACGATGAAAAGTATGGTGGATGAGGTTTAGAGTTGAGGAGAATTTAGGACTTAGTGACCATAATATAATTAATTTTAATATGAATGTGATATCTGCGGCCCAAATTGCAATTAATAAGGAAAAGATCCATAGGATTTCCCTAAATGGTGATTACCAAATTTCGAGACATCTTCAGTATAACTGACTGGGATAAAGAGTTAAGAGACCAAAACTGTTTATCATGTGGGAACATTTTAACAAAATTTTAATGAATATTCAGTCAGTATGTTTTAAAGATAAACCCATTAGGGTGGCGAAGAGAAAACCGGTTTGGTGGAATAGAGATATAAGATAAAATTAATGAAAAGCGTAGATGTTTTAAAATATTCAAGGGTAGTAATAGGGAAGATGATTTAAAAAATTATAGGAAAAATAGAAATGAACTTAACCAGTCAATAAGAAAGGCAAAGAGAGAGCAGAAATAGTGTCTGGAATAGTAAGTAATAAGAACCTGAAGAAGTTTTTAGCTTTTATAAAATTTAAAAGTAAGAATAGGAAATTGGTCCAATTAAAAAATTGTATTGAAATTTAGTGAGTTCAAGAGAAGAGTTGCGTCAACATTTTCAATGTATTTTGCTTCAGTGTTTACAGAGGAAAGATTAGATAATAGTTTCGAGACCTAAAGTTCTTGTATGCATTAACAAATAGACTTACAGAATTGAATTTGATGTAAAAGATATTAAACGTTATTAGATCATATTATCAAGTAAAGCTGCAGGCCCTATGTGATATATGGTAGAATTCTGAAAGAGGGTAGTTACCAGCATTGCAAAGGCACTGTATTGATTTTAAGCGAATCTATAACATTTGGTGAGGTACCAGATGACTGGAAAAACAGCATATGTTGGCCTATTTATAAGAAAGGTAAAGTAGGCAAGATTTGGGAAATTATAGGCCAGGTTAGCTTACATCTCTGGTTGTAAAGGTCTGGAAAAGTTACTGAAAGTCATATAGAGAATATTTAGAAGATAACAAGGTAGTGTATGACTCCCAGCAAGGTTTCAGAAAGGGTAGGTCATCAGACAAACCTTTTAGAATTTATGGAATACATTACGACTGCATTGACCGAGGAGATCCAGTTGATATGTATATTAGACTTTAGTAAAGCTTTTAATAAGGTTCCCCAAAATAAGGCTGATGAAATTATTTGCAATGTGGTATAGGTGGAGTGGACATGGTTGGATTAAAAGTCGTTGCGAAATAGAAAACAGTTAACAACGTAAATGGGAATAAAGGTCATCATGGATATAGTGAAGAGTTTGTGTCCCACAGGGTTCAGTGCTGGCGCCACTAATTTTCCTCGATATATATAAAATGAAGCTCGAAAACTTCAAGTTCGAGCCTTTTTGTG